>BJCO01364986.1:0-15898 GCA_018326465.1 Flaveria floridana
TATTCAGTGATGTCAGAAAAAGGACATCACCACCATGCTTTTGCCACCTATATAAGGATGGCAAACCATGCTGTTTTAATTGCCGAAACGTGGTTAGTAATGAACAATTAATGTTTCGCAGAACTCTTCTCTCTCTATGCTTTTAATTTGCAATATCTTTTATGTTCTTGCTTAATTGCTAATTAACGTGCTAAATCCGCTGCAAACATAATCTAATTGATCAACACGAGAGGCTGAGATCCTGTCAGATACTCAAATGGAGATAAATTAAAAAGTTAGGGGTCAGATGATAATTTTCAAACAACAGGGATGCAAATGGTTAAAATGAGAAAACGTTAGGGATGCAAATAGTAATTTACTATTTAAATTAAGTTAAGAGTTAAAATGCGTTTTTCAACACTAAAATTTCATTAAAATTATCATTAGAGTCCAAAAATTTAAATTTTACGATTTGCATCCAAATATTTTACAAAAATTACCATTTGAATACATTTAAATACTCCTAATTAACACCTAACTTTTTACGTTAAGTTTCTTACATTATGGGTATTTTTATCAAAACAATTAAAAAAAATCAACTCTACATGAGGGGTTTTATGTGTCCGTCTTGTTTGGTAATTACTATTGTGATTTGAATTCACCTATTAAATAGAATAAAATTTATTAATAACCATCTAAAGTGACTCATCTCAAATTTTATAATTTATACACCACAAAAAAAATATATAAATAAACAAACAAGTCATATGATACAATCCATTTGAATAATAATCATAAAAAAATAATAAAAAAGTATAATAAAATAATAAATAATATGATATTAACAATCCATGAATGATAATCATAAAATATCAATAATCATATCTGTAATTAAACTTTAAACCAAATAAATCTATTATTTAACAAGATAGACAAAATTAACAAGACTACTAAATCAAAATACATTAACAAAACAAAACAATAAATGACTATCATGAAGTCAAATCATAAGTGTAGTTGCCAAAAGAGACTAAACGCATAAAACTTTTCACGTAACCTGGTTTTATAGTCAAGACGATTACAAAATAAGAAAACTAGACCACGTGAAAAGTTTTATGCGTTAAGTATATTTTAGTAATTGTAGCTTTTTCAAGTTTTGTTAAATGCGTGAGCTGGTTTATTTACATACTTTTTACGGTGCATATTTTATAAAGTTAGAAATGGATCACTTTTATATGGTTATCATCATATTTTATTTTATTTAATAGGTGGCTTCAAATCTCAATAGTGATTACCAAATGAGACTAAACGTATAAAACCTCTCACATAGAGTTGATTTTTTATTTTGTAAATGTTTTGACAAAAATACCCCTAATGTAGGAAACTTAACGGAAAACGTTAACGTTATTAGTTAAAAGTAGTTAAATGGATTCAAGTGGTAATTTTTGTGAAACATTTGGATGCAATTGTAAAATTTAAACTTTTGGACTCAAAGAGCAATTTCTATTAATCCTTAGGGACGAAAACCACATTTAACTCTAAATGATGGAAATTGAAATCTTAATTCTATCGGGTAATGTGTTTAGTTGACAAGAATTTGTTGGATTTCCAATTTAATTATAATCTTAATGTGTTTGGTTGAAATATTAATTAAATTAAAATTGAAAAGAATTTACTCAAATTTTTTTAAATGAAGGATTTGATACACCTTTTTAATTTTGAAAAATCTCAAATTCCACCGACCTCCTTCCACGCACGCAACCATTGCCCTGCCAACCGCAAACCGACATTGTCGGTGACCCTCGCCGACGCCTCTAACCATCGCCACCGTTCGCCAACCCCCTGGCCTCGACCACCCAAAACCGTTTGACGCCCACTCACTTCCCGCGTGTCGCTTTGCCCCGAACAACCCAAACTCATTGACAACCAATCATGTCATCCGCCATTGTTGACAATTGACAGTTGCTACTGACCGCGTCCAACGCCGAAAAACGATCCGTCTGTACCAACGACGCCCTTGACCGATCACCAACCGTCGATTTTCGACGGCAGCGGTGGCAGTGGTTGCCGGTGGTATGAAGTGATGCTTATTGCATTCTGGTGACAGGCGTGATTGGTTGGAAGCCGACGGTGGCAGCAGGCAGGGTACGATTGGTTGTTGGTGGTGGGTGCGGTCTTGGTCGCGATCGATTGTCGGTAGTGCGGGTGACACACGATCAATGGTTTGTAGTGGTGGTGATCCGTATTTGGAGGTGGTGGCGGTTTGCAATGAGTGATAACTTTTAATTTTCTTTATGGGTGTTTTGTCACGAAAATAAATTTGAAATATTAATTCTTTTGGTAGATTTCAATTTTCTTAAATTTTAAATCATTAAAAAAATGTTAGAATTTCAAATCCAATTTCTTCTGAAATCAATTTTAATTCCGACATATTCCACGAACCAAACTCCCTTAAGATTATATCTTCTTTGTGGATTTAATTCTAAAGTATGATAATTAAAGTTTGGTCTCTTCTTTTTTTCATGAGTGTAAACATGATCATTTTCACTGATTGATGGTCAATTATTTTTCTATAAAATTACCAATACACTCTTAATATTTAAAAAATAATTAAAAATAAATAGTACCCCTACCATAGCCCTTCTTCATTCCTTTGATTAACCACCCCACCCGCCATCTTTGTCTCTTCACCACCAAACGACCACCAACAGCAAGTGCATCTAACTTAATAAAAATTTCAACTCTAATGTATGCAACCCAAAATTGTACTATAAACTTACATGGATTACAAATAAACTATAATCATAATCTAACACCTCTACAATATGGGTAAAAGAAAAAAAAACATAACAAATTCAAGAAGATCCTACAAAAACCTGCAAGAATTAAGTGTGTGTTCGTATATGTCAAGTAACAGATTGATTTCTATCCTTAGAATGATCACATTAAAGGTTAAAATCACTAAAATGTTAGTTCGCATTAACGGAGATGTGAGCTTAAAATCATTACCCTTAAAGTAATCAATTATTAATTAAAGATTTTCAGTCTCATGGAATGAGAAAAAAAGGTAGAAGCAGGGTGTTCTAAACAAATTTACCCAAATAGCAACACATGAAGATGTTATAATGACGTATAATGTAAAGAGTCACACAACTTACAACTTGTATATATGTATAAAATAGTCTAAACACACTAACACGAAATGGTCTTGTGAAAATAACTATTTAGAGAAATAATTACTAAAATGTAAGATATAGACAGCGAAAAATAGTTGGGCTCGTGCAAGTTGAATATGGATTGGGGGGATGGGCACGAAAAGAAAGCGGGTATGTAAAGTATCAGTGATTGAGAAGAGAGGTAGGATTGAGAGTACGAGTGAGGGAGATGGAAAAGTGATCGTCTTTACTAAGTGATTGTTAGTGTGAAGGATTAAGATGATGAACTCCAAGAAGCTTCACCGGCGGGACGAATCCCTTCGGCCTAAGGTCAACTGGTGAAAGGGGACTTGTAGATACAGTTTTTTAATTTCAATATAACTGGGAGTATATTTATAAGTTTTGTAGAAGTTGTTGGGGTGTGAAGGCTTTTGGACTTTCGGATGGAGTTATGGGCCTGGCCCATTGAAGCTTTTTAAAACCATAATTATTCTTATATATAGAGCATGTCATTATATTGTAATCTTTTCCCTTCAGCTTAATAAAATACCTAGTTACAGACAGTGGACAGAGGTCATCTAGACCGAACCACTATAAATTCTCGTGTTTTTATTGCTTTCGTGTAGCCTTGGTGTTGCTATCTTCACTGCCTGATAGTTGGTCAAGGACTGTAACTGCTGTTACAAATTCTATGGGGGCTGACGACATGACATTTGAAAAGATCCGAGACATTATGATAGGTGAAGACACACGTCTAAAAAGTGCAAATGTTGGATCATATTCTGAGATGTTACATATTGGCAGGGGAAGGGAAAATAGCTGAGCCAGTGGAAGTCGGGGAAAGAGTTCAACTCGAACTCGGAAAAATGTGAGGTGCTGGATCTACAATGAGAATGGACATGTTAAGAGTCAATGTCCAAAGAAAAGTCTAAACACTGCTGCTGAGTATGTCAATAATGGTGATGTGTTAATTCTTGAGGTTGAAAACAGTGTGGACTCTTGGATCATGGATTCTAGTTCTTTGTTTCACACCGTACACGGCAGTGAAATGATGGTGAATCTGAAAATAGATGATTTTGGGAAGGTACGTCTCGCTGATGGCAGAATTCTTAATGTAATGGGCATGGGTGATATTGATTTGGTGACTCCATTGAGAACTACATGGAACTTGAAGAATGTCAAAGTGATTCTAGGTTTGAAGAAGAAATTAATTTCTGTTAGTAAATTGGATGAACAATGACTGGAAGTCAAGTTTGGTGGTGGTAAATGGAGGGTAATCAATAGGAACCGGGTGATTTCTCGTGGTGATAAGCATGGGTCATTGTACATGGTGGACTTAGGGACTGATCAACCCGGTTAAGGAAGTCAAAGTAGGGTTCGCTAAATCTGCTGCTAAGAGAGTTCATTTTGCAAACATGAAGTCTTGAGTAAACATTGTAGCTGAATGGGGTCATAAGTCTAAACCAGTGAGAGGATTTTATGACAGTGGGAGCATGGGGCATGTTCAAGGTACAGTCAAGAAGAATCATTGGGTTTTGAAGATTACGACTGGAAAAATCTCTCCTGGTGATTGTTTGCTGAATTTGGAGAGTGTTAGTGGTTCTCGGTGTATCTCTGAATCTGGTGGATCGTGTAAACTAGTTGAGATAGAGGATGGGTCGCTGGTGGACGACTGGGTTGGAGCTCGGGGGAGCTTCAACGGGCCTTTTCAAGTGATTGATGAGAAGGGGTCTCTGCATATAGGGGATTTGGATTGAAATCTTAGCTTGTTTTTTGGAATTGAAGACTTGGAGAATTTCTGTTACTTGAAGATTACTGAAGACAGGGTTGCTTAGTACTTAAATGGCTAGCTGGAGTATTCGCAAGGCCTTCAAGTGGGAGATTGTTGGGGTGTGAAGGCCTTTGGGCTTTCGGATGGAGTTATGGGCCTGGCCCATTGAAGCTTGTCCCTAATTATTCTTATATATTGCATGTCATTATATTGTAATCTTGTCCCTTGAGCTTAATAAAATACCTAGTTGCAGACAGTGGACGTAGGTCATCTTGACCGAACCACTATAATAGTTTGTTTATTTCCGCTGCGTAAAGATACCTAATGAAAGTGAACCATTGGAACATACATAAACTACAGTAAAGATATATTTGTAACACATGAGCATATGGGAAACATATTTCATATTTAGGGATGAAATCTATATAACTATATACCACACAGACCTTCTGTATTTTTTCCCTTTTATAACTAATTCGTAATATTAAAAACATATATTATCACGCTATTGGAAAACACAAACTATTCCCGAGTCCTGACATCACCATTTATAGGAGGCCTCCTTAAATATACCTACACCGGTTGCAAACTCATTCCCTAAAACCCCACATCAAATATTCTTGTTTTAATTTACATTTTGTTAATTTATATACTTCTAATAATATATAATATTTAGTATTTCATTATTTGAATTGTATAATTCTAGCTTGTTATTATATTTTCTTAGTTTAACGCTTGTAATCTCTTGCATCTCTTCCGATGTATAACGGGGATTGCATATCAATAATAACCAATTAATTTTTTAATACCATAAGCATATTTATGGTATCAGAGCTAAACCCTAGGCGTTTTCTCTCATCCCCGAACCATTGCAAATCAACCCTATTGTTGCCAAGCACCTTATGGACCAAGATTCTGCACTAACGCATCATCCTCCGTCACGCACTCATATTTCAAGTGACGATTAAAGATGGCAGGATCCAAAACCTCATAACAGAAAGCCAGAACATCCATACCTGAAATAGCAAAAACCTAACCATTTCACCTAATTACATGGTCAAGAACCGATGATAGTACAATCAAATCAATCTAATAAAATCAATCAAGAAGAATACTAAACACAAACTGCAATTCACTTCCTTATTGAACTAAGAAACTGAAATGGAGATTACATGAAAGATGATGATCACATATCTAACATGCCTACTTATATTCATTACTCAAAATTCACAACTAGCTCGTAACAACCAATAATTGGCAATAGTAATAATAACCCTTAACAAGTGTTAGAACTAAAATAGTTAGTCCCTGAATGTATTAATGTGACATTAACAACTCTAACCATTACACTTTATAGTATGGACATAACAACCCCTTGAAACTTTAAATCCACATACTTAACAACGTCCCTGATGAAGTACAACTTAACTCTCACATGCTTTGTTCTTTCATTATGCACTTGATTGTTTGCTAGTTGAATAGTACTGCTATTGTCACACGTCACCACATTAGTAAGTAAATTGATCCCTAGTTATATGAAAACCTCTCTCAACCAAATAGACTCTTTCAAAGAATTAAGTGAACAAGCAGATACAAATGAAATTCAAGTACAAATTAAAGGACGTATCGATGCTATGTGAGAGCAAAAAAATCAACCTCTATAGTTAAAAAATCTATGTTCGGTTATAGTGTAGCCTTCCAACTAACTGCACTTCCCATCAATGTGAAAACATATCTAGTAATTGATCTTCCATTATCTAAGTCCTTGGCAAAATCATCATCCAAGAACTTTATTTTTTGCACAATCTTTTTTATCCAACAACAACCTAAATTCTTAGTTCCACTTAAGTACCTCAAGATCCATTTAACTGCCTACCAAGGCAACTTACCTTGACAAGAGATGTATCTACTTATAATGCTCATTACATAGGTAGTATCTGGCCTAGTGTAAAACATCAAATACAACAAACACCCAACAATATTAGCAAAAGGAATGTCACTCATTTGACCCAGTTCTTCTTCAATTGAAGGTGAATCTCTTCCACAGTGCTTAAAATGTTAAGTTAATGGAGTGATTACTAGTTTATGGTTCTCCATCCTAAAATTATGAAGAAATTTATTGACATAACTCTTTTGACCCAGTTCTTCCTCAATTGAAGGTGAATATCTATTTCTATGTATTTCCATACCTAAAATTTCCCTAGCATTACCAAGCTCTTTTATGTCAAATTCTCACTTAAGAGCTACTTTGTAGCCTGGACCTCCACCTCACTCTTATAAGCCACCAACATGTCATCAACAAACAATAAGAGATACACAAATTCACCTGTAGAATACTCCTTAAAATACACATAGTTGTCATGGCAACTTTTCTTGAAACCATGGCTCAATATATACTCATCAAACCTCAAGTACCACTGCCTAGGGAATTTCTTTAGGCCATATAGTGACTTTTTGAGCAAACACACCTTTTGCTCTTGACCAACTGTTTCAAATCCTGGTGGATGTTTCATATATACGGTTTCATCTAAAGATCCATGAAAAAAAGTTGTTTTCAAATTAAAACACTCCAACTAATAGTCTAAGTCAACAGTTATAGCTAAGATCACTTTAATAGATGCATGTTTTACAACTTAAGAGAATATTTCATATAATCCAACCTTGCCCTTTGTGTTAACCCCTTAGCCATCAGCCTTGCCTTATACCTGGGTGATCTACTTTGTATACTTTCCTTTTACTTGTACACCCATTGTCACACCTCTCACAGACGGCATAATCGCAAGGAGGTGACTAATCGAATATTTTAAACATGTGTTATTTAAGGAAACTTAAATTTATTCATGCATTCAAAATAAACTTAGGCAACAACATATTAGGGTATAAGTTTTGAAAGATTCTAGAATATGAGCCTAGCATCCTAAGCTTATAAAAAATAATATGTTGTGCATTAGTCGTGCCATATTTAAGTGAAATTCAAAATGCTAACCTTGTTTTTTGAAAAACATTTTAAAAATAAGTCAACAATAATGTTGGTGAGCTTGTAATTTGAGACTTGATAAATAGTTGTAAAGTAAGTAGTCATGTATGAATAAAAAACTTATCATTTAAAGTAGCCATAACACAAGTAAGGAGAAATGTATTTATGAACCGATGACTAAGCCTATGATAGCATGCCTCGTCCGATAATTATTTCAAGTAGAGGAAAAAGTCAACTTATAGTCTGTGTGGTAATAATCATTCAATATCGTTGATTGTGGATTTACGCATTCCAATGTTTGGTCTAATGTCTCTATCCACTATGGATAAGCATATTAGAGTGATCAAGTAGAATATTAAAAGGGGGAGCTTGTTGACTTGCATTCTCCACCAAGTCAAGCTCCTCCTGAAGTTGAGGTCAAGGTTGAAGCCCAAGAGACAACACAACCTAGACCTAGTACTGGACCACAACTAACTTAAACTTCTGATCCGCAGTAGGGTCCTGATCCCTCTCCTTCTGAACCTATAACAGAAAAGGACCCAACTAAGAAAGACATACAAGAACAACCTATTACTAATGGCTAATACTCTCGGTTAAAGTCTTCAAAAAGGAGGAAAAGGATGGCCATGAAGAGGGACACTAAGAAGAAGAAGAAGTCATAGGCATTCACCTCTACACCTCAGGATGAGTCAGAGCATCCTGAGGTAGCTGAAGAAGAGGCTCCTCAATCAAGTTCAACACAAATAGAGCCTCTTATAGCTGGAAGACCCATCCTGTCATAGACTTTTGCTGCAAATCTAGACAAATGGTATGTCATTAGAGATCATGGAGGTCAAGATGTCTATTTCTAGCAGGACATGCTTTATCTTCCTCTCCATGATTTATATGACATGAGAAGGTACTATGAGAGTCTGAGGATCCTGACCAATTGATGAAGAAAGGAATGGTCTTGATTATGATAAGGACTGTCAATATCTGAGTAACCTTCTCTGTTTTGGTAGTATCAGCCTAGGGGGAGTTTGTAAGGTTTATACTTAAATGCTGATGCAACCAAAGAAAGCAAAAGCTTCTGGCACGCATGCATGAAGTGCAGAGTAAAAGATTTTACACAACTCAGAGAAAATATTCTAAGTGTAAAATCTTCTGAAGCTAAAGACCAAATCTTCCGAAGCCAAAGATAAATTCTTCTGAAGCTTTAAGGATAAAGTATTTCGAAGACAAAAGACTAAAGACTGATTTTTTCTAAAAATAGAGATGACATGCTTTCTCTGATCACCTTTTTGCAAAAGCTGACCAATTTTCCACTTCCACTCTATAGACTCACCAACTTGTATAAGTTGGTTCAAAGTTCCATGCTATTGTAAGCTGTAGATTATAGTTTACGGTCTATAACTTTCTACTCTATACCTTTTATCCTTTTTGTAATATATTAGGATGTGAGCTATGACATGTGATAGTCATAAGTCACAAGGCAATATGCCTTTTGACTGTAATTGATCTTGTTGTCTAGATTAGTGTTTCCAGCTGGCTTTCAAAGTATAGCCGGCTGTAGGATGTCATATAAAGTATCTCAGGTTCTTGTATTTATCTTCGTGCTTTGTAACACTTGTAATAGAACTTGAGAGCAATATACAGTATTCTTGAAAACCATAGTTCTATCTCATCACTTACTTGTGTACTTAGTATCTTTCAATTAAATTCGATTCCCTATTCGACATGTTAAGTGTTCTAACACTCTTCTTATTATGAGACTGATTGTATTGACCATCCCTGTAATGGTCCTGCAATTGGTAGCAAATTATCTTAGGCTCTTGATTGTAAGACCCCACCATCTTAAATCCCTTCAATTTCACAAATCACATAACAACTCAAATGGTAGCTCTTACAAAGGCTGATATGGAAACCGATACTATGACAAAGTCTCCACTGATCACTCCTGATGACTTTGATACTTGGTGCTAAAGAATGGAAGGCTTCATCAAGTCTCAAGACAATAGAGTATGGGGATTTATTGTCATTGAACCTCATGTACCATGCACCTTTTCAGCAGCTGCTGGAGGTGGCATGATACCAAAGGAAGTGGTTGATTACTCTGAAGAAGATTGGAAGAAAATTGATGTAGATTAGAAAGTCATGATCACCCTCTAAACTACTCTTCCAAACTCTATCTACAGAGGCTTTATGAAGTGCAAAACTGCTAAGCAACTATGGGACGCACTAAAGCTTATGTATGAGGGGTCAAATTAAGCTAAAGAAAACAAGAAAAACCTCTTAAAGCAGCAGTTTAAGAACTTCACCTTTAAAATAGGTGAAACCACAACTTAATAATACTTTAGGTATGTTGAGATTATGGATACTCTAATGGATGTTGGAGTAACTCTTGAGAACAGTGATATTATGAGGAAGTTCATGTCCTCTCTTCCCAGACAATGGACACACTATTATATGGTCATTAAGAGGACTTAAACCCTTACTCTCACTGAGTTATATAGTACACTCAGTGGATACTAGATGGAGATGAATATGCAAAATCCATCTTGTAACTCCAACAATCAGTAGAGTTCAGCCATTCATGTGGTTGAAAGGGATTGCAGAGAACCATAACATCATCTTATCTGCTACCCTGACAACTCACAAAAGGGTCCTTTCATCACCTTCCTAGAGACACCAAGGGAGAGTTACATCTAAGGAAACCTAATCCAAGAGACAAGCTTATCATAAGCCTTGGTGTCTGCTAATGAAAGCAGTGGCAACTTCCTCTTCACCCTTGAAGACTTGGACCGTATTCATCTAGATGATCTGGAGTACATAGAGATAGTCTAGCAAATGGCTTTTCTCACTTATAGGGCCAAAAACTTCTATAAGAGGACTGGGAGGAAGTTTTCTAGCAATGTATCCAGTGGAAAGTTTGGGCTGGACAAAAACAAGGTGAAGTGTTGCAACTGCAACCAAATAGGACACTTTGCTAGGGAGTGCAAGGCACTAAGGACAAATGGTGGCCAAGCACAACCCATGCCAAACTACACTAATAGAGCTCCACACATTGAGAAGCCCAAGCAACAAGTTGTAGTTGTTGTTGAAGAATGAGGCTTTGATTAGAGTTTCTAGGCTAAAGATGCATCTCCAAACCAAGCACTGAAGCTTTGATAGTGCTCACAAGACTCATCAGCAAAATGTTGTTGTTGAAAGGAGAAACATGACACTTATTAAAACTGCAAGAACCATGTTGTCTGACTCTAAACTACCCATCACCTTCTGGGCATAGACCGTTAATAGTACTACTTGCTATATATAGAACAGAGTTTTAGTAGTTAAGACTCATGGTAAGTCTTCTTATGATCTGTGGCACAAAAGGAGACCTTCCATTGGTTTCCTTAGATCATTTGTGTGTCCTTGCACCATGTTGAATACCAAAGACTAAGTAGCCAAATTTGTTAAGAAATCAGATGATGGACACTTCATTTAATACTCTTACCAAGCTAAGGCTTATAGATAATACAATCTTAGAACTAGAGTAGTTATAGAGTCAGCCAATGTGACCTTTAATGAGCACACTCCTAGTGTCAATGGTTCTGGTCCTGATTGGTTGTTTGATCTTGATTTAATTACCAATTGTTTTATCAAATCTTATGAGAATGTTTCAGGATCTACAAGTAACTTATCAATAGGAGATCCTGACCTAAGATAGCTGAGAAGACCAAGCAAGAACACTACTTCAGCACCAGTGGTAACTAACCCTACAGATGGAGTTCCAATCAGCACAACCATGACAAATTCAGCTGATACATCTGAGATGCCTGCAAATTCCAGCTTAGAGACACAAAACTCAAATGAAGGAGCTTCAAATGTAGGACAAAATGGTGGTGGTGATAGTGATAAAGAATTTCTTGATGTTGATAACCACTCTATGGAAGACAACATCAATGATGTCATACACACATTAGATCAAGCTTCTCTTGATAACTGTGTTGATGTGGTGAGTGACATTGCATTGCCAGATACAAACTTCATAAATTTAGATCTGTCAAATCAACTTGTTATTATTCCTCAACTCAAGATCCATAATTCACACCCCACCATAAACATCATTAGAGATGTTGACATAGGGGTGAGAACAAGAGGACAAACCCATGATAAAAAAAAGTTTGTATATAATCTTGTTTCTTGTCCTAGATAGAGCCAAGGAAAGTTGATATGGCTTTGAAGGATGGTAGTTGGATTGAAGCAATGTAGGAGGAATTGCTTCAATTCAAAAGGCAAAAGGTTTGAAACCTATGTACTCTTCCTTAAGGGAAGAACACCATAGGTACCAAATGGGTATTTTGGAACAATAAAGATAATAGAGGACTTGCCATCAAGAACAAGGCTAGACTAGTTGTTCAAGGGTATACACAATAAGAAGGGATTGACTACACAGATGTTTTTTCTCTGGTGGCAAGACTTCAAGCTATCAGGATATTCCTTGCTTTTGCTGCATCCAAGGATTTCAAGGTCTACCAACTTGATATCAAGTGTGCTTTTCTATATGGGGTGATTGATGAGGAGGTGTACATCAAACAACCATCTGGCTTTGCAGACCCAGATCATCTTGACTATGTCTGCAAGCTTGATAAATCTTTTTATGGGCTGAACCAAGCTTCAATAAAGTGGTATGAGACGCTATCTCATTATCTCTATCAGCATGGCTACAAGAGAGGTACTATAGATGGAACACTCTTCATCTAAGAAATAGGGAATGACTTGATGCTAGTTCAAGTTTATTTAAATGATATTATCTTTGGGGCACCTAATCCAAAGCTCTGTAAAGACTTTGAAAAGTTGATGAAGAATAGATTTGAAATGATTACCATGGGGAAGTTAATTTCTTTCTAGGAATTCAAGTGAAGCAGGTGGACAATGGCGTCTTCATAAATCAGTCAAAGTATGTACAAGACATACTTACAAGGTTCAACATGACTGACTGTAAGGTTGCAAAGACACCCATAACAAGAAACCACTCCCTTGGACCTGATCTTGAGGGGGAGTATATGGATGAACATATATATAGAGCTATGATTGGGTCTCTTATGTACCTCACAGCCAGCAGGCTGATATCATGTTTGCCACATGCATTTGTGCAACATATCAAGCCAACCCCAGGATGTCACACCTAGTTGCTATCAAGAGGATTCTTAGATATCTCAAAGGTGCTCCTAGATTAGGCCATTGGTATCTAAAGAACTCTGACTTCAATCTGTATGCTTATACAAATAGTGACTATGGTGGCTGCAATATGACTGCAAAGTCTACATCTAGGGGATGTCAATTCCTTGGTTGAAGGATAGTCTCATGGCAATGCAAGAAACAATCCTGTGTGTCTGCATCAACTATTGAAGCTAAATACATTATTGTTGCTAGCTGGTGTGCTCAAGTGCTTTAGATTAAGAATAAGATGCTGGATTATGAATTCAATTTCAAGGAGACTCCAATCCATATAGACAACAACAGTGCTATCTATACACAGAGAATCCTGTGCAGCACTCAAGGACAAAACACATCAACATCAGGTATCAATTGATTAGAGATAATTTTTAAAAGGGATTGATAAAACTAGTCAAAGTTAATACAAATGAACAATATGCTGATCTGTTCACAAAGACTTTTGATGAACAGAGATTTAAATATCTTGTATTAGCTATTGGGATGATTAACTTTGAGTAGATTTTCTTAAACTTAACTCGAGACTATTTCTAAAAATATGTGTGTCCTAAGTTATGTATATTATTACCTACATAAGCCCAGTTTACTCTAGAAGAAAATTTTCAAATGATATTCCATAGAATTTTAAAAATTTTAGAAATATTTTCTCTCGGAAGACATTAAGTTGTATTCGAAAGAACATTAAGTCTTCAAATCACATAACTACTTATAAGAAATTTACATTCGGAAGAAATTTTGATATATTTTCTGAAGCTTAAATATGCTTCTAAGTATTTATATGTTTTTCAACGACAATTTTCTTCCGAATGCAATTGAGTCTCGGAAAATTTATTCCTTTGTGAATAAAACTTCCTAGTTTTAATTTATTCTGAAACCAAATATGTCTTAGAAGTGAAAATACTCCAAGTAGTTTTCTTCCGAAGCAAAATTTCCATAAAGCTTAGTAATATCTTCTGAAGTCAAATTGGCTTCGGAAGTTTTCATAAAATTTCCAAAAACAAATTACCTTCGAAAGATTTTTTACTTCCAAGAAAACTACCTCTTTGGGCGTCTTTTTCAGAGGTGGGACCGACATCCGGATTTTAAAGTTTATCCTTTTCCATTAACTTTGCCTCAAATCTATTTCATATATATATATACACTCAACGTTTCCCCTTCTTTCACATTCCTCTTCATGTGCAAAAATTCTCTAACTTAAATTCACCCACCAAAAGCCTTTGTTCTTACCTTTCTTCACCACAAAGCTACTCACAAATGGCCAACCTTGATCCTAGAAACCAACCTGATTTTTCCATGCATTTACACAGGCAACAAAATCAGGTTGCTCTATTAAACTCTGAGAAAGATCCTAGTTTCTCAGAGATTTTATGATTTTTGACTCAATCCAACTACTTCACCTTCCTTACCATAGATCCTCCACTTTATGAAGATCAACTCTTGGAGTTTTAAAGAACCTGCCAAGAGGTCACTATGGATGGGGAGAAGGCACTGTCTGCCTCTATTAACACTCATCTTAGACTGGATGGTGTAGAAGGTAACTTGTCCTTCCAAAAGTCTGTTGTCAACAAGTCCTTCAGGCAGATGGGATATGAAGGTGATTACTCTATAAGAACCTTTAGAAAAGAGAAGGTCTCGTACTAGGCCCGTCGATTTTATCCGTACCCGATTAACCCGCCCAACCCAATCTTACCCCGTACCCGAAGAAACCCGACCCGAACAACCCGAAAACCGATTAAACCGATTCTTATTTGGGTCGGGTTTCGGATAAACTTTCAAACCTCAAAAACCCGAATAACCCGAACCGATTAACCCGAAATCCGAATAACCCGATCAACTCATATTATAATTAAGCAAATTATATATATATACTTGTTTAGATTGTTCAAATTAATCAAATTGTTTGTATATAAATATATATTTAAGCATATTTTATAAATTATAGAAGTAAACTTATTTTAAGTCCACTAATTTTATAAGATTTCAAATGAAAACTCACTAAAATCTATTAAATTAAGTCTATCGTTTAATATCCGAAACCCGACCCGAACAACCCGTTACCCGAACAACCTGAAACCGATTAAACCGATTGTTATTCGGGTCGGGTTTCGGGTAGACTTTCAATGTTGAAAAACCCGAATAACCCGAACCGATTAACCCGAAACCCGATTAACTAACCCGATCAACACCCCTACTAGAAAGCATGCATCTTATTTTGTCAAGTAAGGTTCTATTTATCCTCTCAGCTAAACCATTTTGCTATGGTGTACCAAGCACTGTAAAGTGTCTGACTATACCATGTGCCTTACAAAAAGAATTGAAGTCATTATTACAGAATTGAAGCCCATTATCTGTTCTTAGTTTCTTCACCTTTCTTTCTGTCTGTGTTTCTACCAAGATCTTCTATTCCTTGAACACTTTGAATGCATCACTCTTTTGCTCAAGTATGTATACCCACACCTTCCTTGAGAAATCATGTATAATGGACATAAATACCTGGCACCACCTAAGGAATCTACCTTAGAAGGACCCTATAAGTCTGAGTGCACATATTCTAACACACCTTTTGTAATGTGCCTTGCTTTTAAAAACTTAACTCTCTTGTGTTTTCCAAGCCCATAAGTCTCACAGAACCCAAAATCACAAGTCTTGATATCACGCATGACTTGTTGTTTTTTGAAGTTCTATAAGCCCTTGATGACTTATGTCACACCCCAATCTGTCATACCCCAACCTTGACGGTGGAAACGTCGAGGTGTGAGGGTTAAGATCGTTCACAGCCACATAACGCTATTAATAACCCAAATATATATTAACCAT
>BJCO01364987.1:0-11845 GCA_018326465.1 Flaveria floridana
TAACATGCGCACATAATACCGGTTAACTGTTTGCTTACATAAAATGTTTACATAAAACCTTTACCTGCAGGCACGTAGCTACTAGGACCGGCATCCCTTTATTTTCGTCCCATTCTCAGTTTAAGTTTAGGTTTATTTTGAAAATTTACCCGTTTCACTTAAACTTTGGCTCTGATACCAACTTGTAAGGCCCCGTTCCCGGACACCTCACAGTTGGTCATTCATCGCACATAAAACGTTTTAAAACACATATTTACTTTGCAGCGGAATTTAAAACTTTCTTAACACGCATTTGAACACATAGAGACACACATAAGCATTCAACCGAGGCTAATCTAGCCAAGAACAACTTAAAAACATTAAACCTTACCTAAAAATCGAATTCTTCTTCTTGTTATTCAAAAACCCGAGAGTTTCTCTGCTTTCTCTCTCTAAAATCTGAACAAGAAACGTGTGCAGATGGGTATGGGCGACCATATCGCATTTTACACCAACTTTTCAAGATTTTATCATCTTTTTCACTTTTGGTCCCTCAACTTTGGGGTTGACTTTTTTTCCCCTTTTTCTTTCTCTTTTATTCCTTTGTTTCTTTAAAAGAAAAATACGGGTGTTATATTTTTTTAGTAAACCACATTTTATAAATATCTTGTTTTTAACTAATATGATTACAATTTTAATAGTTTATATAGTCGGATTTCTTAGTTCTACATCTTAGGGTTAATTAGGATTGTAGAAAAATCTTAACCTTTTCAAACTATTATACTTCTAGCTTGAACACGACTCGATCTTTCAAACTGACTTTCTATCAAGACGAGATCCATTAATGATCCGAGTATGAAAATAAACAAGCTTAAAATATAGGATGAGTTCAGCTCAAACCTATAACAGATTGTAACATACCACCTTTTAACCTTCTAATACAAGTGGGTGGAAAAAAAACTAAAGCATATGCAAACCATATAATGTTAGACTTAAATAATAATGAAAGATATGAGGTGTAAATCACAACACATATATAAAAAGGAAAAGGTGTAGCGTCATAAAAGCATGAAACATAGAAAAATAACTACAGATTATTTCCAAGTGGGCATGTAAAATATTCCCTTATCTAGTCTTAGGTTTGTAAATTATTAATATGTTAACATTAATTAAGAAAACTTTATATCATAATAGTTGCTAAATCTTCTTTCTTAACAAACTCTTCAATATAGGTGTTCACGATCTAGTTTCAACAAAAGATTAGAATAAATAAATAACGATGAACTAAAACATGAAATAAAATTATATGATTTTCTGAACTAACTATCTGATATTGATTTGTTTAATCATTAACAATAAACTTCAATGCTATATATATTATAAATTTATTTTCCAATACTATAAAAGAAAATTCTATTTACTGTCATATTTTTTACATGAATAATATTTCATTTCGTTAAATTATTTGTAGCACGTTGAATTGCTCATTTGATAATTTAAAACAGATTCTTAAATAAATAATTTCACTCACAACTTTATTATTAAATACAAGTGTTATACTTTTAGTTGCAATAACAACCAATATTATATAAATATACACGCACTGCTAAAAAATTATAAAAGTGGATGTTTACCGACCAATGTGTATATATATATATATGTATATGTATATATATGTATATGTATATATATATATGTATGTATATATATGTGTGTGTGTATATATGTATGTATAAAGCTTTTGAGTTAATTTAGGTTTATAACTTGCAAAAAGCTATTTGCCAAGTTTTATTAGATTAAAGATATACATTCACGTGTTATGACGAAAATTTTATGCATATCTTTGAGTGATATTTTTAAGAACATATAATTTAGTTAATTCAACCGTTTTTTCACATATACTAAGCGTTTATGTTCGTTAAACGCTAACAAGACTTGTTACTTTTTTAATAAAAATACATAAATTAAGTGTTAAAGTTCTTAAATTTTTTTATGTGTGTATATATATGTATATATATATGTGTGTGTGTGTATGTATGTATAAAGCTTTTGAGTTAATTTAGGTTTATAACTAGTCCAAATTACCAATTTTTTTATCTAGAGCTTACTTGCAGAATTTCAATAGGATTTTCATGAAAATACATCTCATAGGCCATATTAGTCATTTATATATAAATCATGGTTGAAATTCAAAACCTATTTCTTTTTATACAAAAACATACTGTAGGTCAACGTTACCTTTTTTCCATAAGATTTCATTACATATACAAATTTCTCATGCATGTTTAAAATTAGTCATGGGTAATTTTAGAAACTGTGATTTTATGTGTATGTTTTTTCTAAAATATTATTGATTCAACTCTCTTACACGCACGGACACACAGAGAAATTTTGATGTTAAAGACTGGTTTTAAATCATGATAATTATCTATGCGGTGATACCCATAACTTAATTGTCTAGTACTATGATGTTTGGCCATAAAAATAGTGTGAATTCAAATTCTTGCAAATACAAAATAAGTGATATTTACTTAAAAAAAATTGTTGTTTAAATAAACATGTGTGATGATTTTAGCAGGAGTAGGTATAGAGTAGAGAGTATGTTCGTCGATCCAAAAAATAAAGAAATCTTGATTCGTAAAAAAGCAATTAACTTAAAGTAAATTTATATTAAAATATGGCTTTACTCATATTATTAAAATAGACGTTCTATTATCTTATAACTTCTTTTGAAAACCACTTGACAAAGGGCTACATGTGCAATAAAATTATTATCAGTATCTTATAAAAAAATCATAACCAACTACAACATTATATTTATATTGATGAGTTATCCATCTACACATCTTGTTTTTGTTTTTGTTGTATGCTCAAACTTACTATATGCATAGCTTATGATATGGACATTTAATAATTTATTTTTATCATTTATTGAATCGTTTTCATAGTTTTACATCTAATTTGACCACTCACTCTTTTAGAATACGACTAATCAACATTTAACTAAATGACTATCATAAATTGGATCGGATTTTAGAGCATTTTTTATTGCCCTCCACATGATACGGGTATATGATAGGTGTTTATGAATCGGTTTTCTTTATATGTTGTCGTACCGCGTTTTATTTTTTTATAGTTTACAAAGATCTATCCTAAATATTTATCACACATAAACTCAACAAATTGCCCTTTTCATAACCTGAAAAGGTAGATGGAGAAGAACGGTTGAATGTAAAGAATCGCCAATAATGAGTTGGTACGCATTTTCAAATATATAATAACCTCCTTGTCATTCAAAAGGCACAACCTTTAATCAGAACAATCTTGCTTTATCAACTTGTAAAGTATGCAGTAAAAGTTGTATACTATTCTGAATTTATATGTTTTTAGTCTTGAAAAAGTAGTTATGGTTTTTAAATTGCAAAGATAGCACTATTATTGTTATGATCTATTATAATATTGCTTAATCTGTCAATTTATTTAGGTTTTTTCATTCTTTACACAACTGAGTGTATTTGCTTTAGAGCCATGGATGATGGGTGGTTCTTGTTATCTTATATATTTTTATATTATAACTTGTTTGATTTTTAATGGGTTTAATTCATTGTTTATAAAAACCCCAACAAAATTGGATCTTTTTTTGTTTTTCAAGATTTCCATCCTCCATTTAGCTCTTCATGCACAGGTCAGCTTTCTGTTCAATGTTTTTCTTGAAATTAAGTGGTTTCTGGTGATTTTGTGTTCAAATCTGTGTGTTTCAGCGTAGATTTGTTAATATAATGATGCTTTTTAATATGTTTTAGTGTGTGAAGTTGTGTGTGTTGAAGAGGAATTGAAGATTGCAAACTGCAAATTAGTAAGGTGAATATAGATAGATGATCTAAGTTAAAATATTATGGTTGTTTTTAGTTTTCTTAGTGAAATCCCTTAATGCTTTTAATTAATCCTACATAACTCTGCATCATGTGTTGTATAAACACTCATCTTGATCCAGTTATGAAGTTACTGGCCTTCCAAATTTGTTGTAATTCTTTCTCATATTTGCTTTTATATACTTCATTGAATGATGATGTTGACCTTTGACAAAGATTCAAACCTAGTAACTTTCATATTCAAATTTGAACAAGAAATTTTTATATTTTCCTGTTTAAATACTGTATATGTGTAGTTGTTTATATAGTTTAGTATATATATTCCGATTATGAAGTCGAAACGAAACAATTCATACGGATTATGAAGTCAACACTTAACTCGTTTGAAAATTAAAAAGTCAACTGTCACACTCATTCGCATAGTTCTACTTAAAAGTGATTATAAATCTGATTTGTGTTTTGTTTTGGTTAGATTCTGATAAGCAACTATGACATCAACTTCAACTCAATTTGCAACATCAAGAAGGATGGGAATATACGACCCGTTACAACAAATCAGCATGTGGGATGACGCGTTTGGACCCAATCTTAACCCGATCATGAACAATAATATAATCATACCAGAGGCTGATGCAAGGCTAGACAATAAGGTTTTTGAATTCATCTTTTGAAATATTAGATTTTTATGTATTTATATGTATGCATAAACTTATGTCATGTTACATGTTCATGTATCTTGCTGTTTGTATAAACATAAACTATGTTTTCAAGATTGTTAAGAGTTTGTTGACTCTATATGTATACGTATAGTTGTAACAGAGCCATGATATCCATTCAGGTGTATCAAATCTACAAATTATAAATGCATAAAGATTGTATTCTTCATGATTATCTGATATTTATATGCATGCATGTATGCATCTATATAGATCATGTTTTCGCACTATTGCTTTTATCTAACCAATCTCTTTTGGGATTCATTAGACCGAATACAGTTCTCAAGGATCATTAGGACCATCACCAGACGCTGCAGCAACAAAAACCATTGCAGATAAGGTGATAACATCATATACTGATATAAATATAAGTATGCACACTATATTTTCATGTAAATGTACAGTTAACTGATATATTTGGTTGTCTGACTGCAGTTACAAAGGCGTTTAGCACAAAACCGCGAAGCTGCACGAAAAAGCCGTTTAAGAAAAAAGGTGCTTACAAATTTGAAAATAACTCATGATAACTTTGCTCCTGTTTTCTTTTCCTTTTTTGTTTCTAATTATTTATCTTCTACTGTTTTAGGCTTATGTTCAACAATTGGAGTCAGGCCGTGTGAAGCTAGCACAATTAGAACAAGAACTCGAGAGGGCTCGCCGACAGGTTAAGTTACAATATTTTTTGAATGGGTGTTGTAAAGTTTCAAACTTTCCTGAATCCCAACTGAATCTGACGTGTCAGCAGTTGATTGGTTGATTACAGGGTGCATACGGGGGTCTATTGAACACAGGCCACGGTTTGGTGTCTGGTCATGTCATCAACTCAGGTACACCGTCTACTCCTACGGTTACATTTTATGTGTGTAGATGTTGCATAATAGATGGTTTAAAAGCTGTATGCAATTCTGATGTGATGAAAAGTTTTGGGTTCTTTGGGTACAGGGATTGCTACATTTGAAATGGAATATGATTTGTGGGTTTCGGAGCAAAAAAAGAAAGATGATGAGCTTAGGAAAGTGTTGTTGACTCATAGTAGTGAAATCGAGCTTCGTATATTCGTCGATAGTAGCTTGAACCACTATTATGACCTTTTCAGAATGAAAGCCAATGCTGCCAAATCCGATGTGTTTTATTTATTAAACGGGTTGTGGAGAACTCCCGTAGAGCGGTTCTTTCAGTGGATTGGTGGTTTCCGGCCATCTGAGCTCTTATATGTAAGGCCTCCTTTGTTTTAATGACCAACCTCTATTTGCCTATTGAAAGATGTTTGCGGCAGTTTTGACTCGTTTACGTGAGAAATGAGTTGTTTTGGGTTATGTTTTATATATAACAGGTCAAAGATATCATTTATAAGAAAAAAATAATAATTTGGGGAAAAGTGCTTCATTTTGACCGGACATAAGTGCCCATTTTGACCTGTTGGTCAACCCATCCGACCCGCCCATTTGGCCACCTTTATAAAGAAAACAGGATACTTTCCATAAACAGAAATGATAATAATCTGTGCTTTTGGCGCGCAGATATTAATGCCACAGATTGAGTTAACGGATACGCAGCTCATGAAGGTAAGAAGTTTAAGACAATCATGTGAGCAAGCCGAGGAGGCGTTAAGTCAAGGCATGGATAAACTTCAACAAACATTGGCTCAGAGCATAACGATCGATATAATGGGACCCGCAAGTTACAACATGCAGATGAATTGTGCAATGGAAAGGCTCGAGGCACTTGAAATTTTCTTGAATCAGGTAACTTAAAATGGGACCAGTTTTGACTTTTGAGTCAAACCACATCCATGCTAAGAAATGAAATATGCCTGTTTGTGCTGGAAGGGTGATAACTATGTTTAACTAAATATAAAGTATTAACGTATAAGTATATTGACTGAAAAGAAGCTTAAGAAATCTATGCTGCATGCTGCATTTTAATTAGCTTAAGATCCCATAGTTGACTTCACATAGTCAAATAATGACTTTTTTGTGTGAATTTTCTAAGAATAACTTCAAATTGTTTGAAAAAGTTACGGTTTAGTTTGAAGTATATAGAATTTCTTACAAAATATGGACTTTAAAGATTAAAAAGGTTGATAAAAATTAAATGAAATTTGAGTTTAAGAAGTATTAGGTTTGACCTAACATTGTAACATAGTCCACATTTGACTTTTGAGGAGCGGTTGATGTCTACTTAAACTTCAAATTTCAAAGAATTTAATCTGACCTTTGTAGATTCTTTACAAAAAATTATAAGCTTGGTATCTTAAGAGTCCATATCGACTTTTGAGAGTGAAGCGATGTCTTTTAATGAACTTTTCTTAGCATAACTTCAAGTTTTGTGAAAAATATTGATACCTATGCTCAATTGTGTAACACACATTGCAACTTGTATGTTTTAAGGATTTAAAAGGTAAGTAACACTAAGTGGAATTTGAATTTGAAAAGTTTTAAAGTTTAACCTTACATGATAAAGCAGTCCACATGTGACTTTCAAGACTCAAATGGTTTTCTAAAAACTAGTTGAACATACCTCAAAATACCAATTACTGTCTTTTGCTGTATGTAAATGGATTACATCAGAAAAAACTTGGAATAATAACTGAAAAAATCTTCACTAAATTTCCATTTCAAAGAGTAAGTTTGACTTTCTTTCTTATTCTTTAACATGAAAAGTCAAAAATATTTTGCAGGCAGATCATCTTCGACAGCAGACTCTGCAGCAAATGTATCAAATCTTAACATTACATCAAGCAGCAAAAGCGTTGCTTGCACTTGGTGAATACTTGCAACGTCTTCGTATGCTGAGTTCAGTATGGTCCGCTCGTTTTGTGACCCCACTAAGTTAATTCCATAAATCAGATCTTTGAAGTTTTTCTTACCTTAAATTAGCAATGCTTAGAGGTATTCACTAGCACCTTTCTCATTTAATATGCTTATAATGGTGTTCTGGTAGGAAAATGTAAATATAATTTGTAACGTTGTGCATATACATATGTATACATGTATGTATGTATGTATACGCAGGATATCGAGTTTATCTCAGTGTTATTCTATATTATGTCACATAAAGACATTGATTCTTGCACTAATGTTTTAGTTTTAGGTCGTGTAAATAACAAGTGATTTTATAGGGAACCTCTTAAAAAAAAAATCTAAAACACCAGAAATAAAGAAGATGGCGGAACCAAAACATTGCAACAGTTCCAGACAGTGAAACTATAAGAAAACGACAATGTTGGATACTTAAGTTAACGAAAAATCTGACGGACATTACAATATGAAAGTGAATATGTTAGCTTGTTGGAACATGATAAAATCTACCTCTACAAAAACATCTGTAAATGACAGGACATGACTCTGTCATTAGACACTTATATCCTATCATCACCCTTCGGCATGGGAAACATGGTCCACACGCGTGTGAGCAATCTGGTATGTTTGACCCTGTCGGGAACAAGTCTGCAGTTTTTCTTTCCTGCAAAACATTCAAGAGTTTTGATGTAGTTCATAAGAGCAATCTGGTATTGTTTTCTTAAATGGTTACAGATCTCAAAGTCTATTTGAGGTTGACTTTTCACAGTCAAAGTCAAAGTAAAGAATTAAACTTGACAAACCTACCTTTAGGTGCTTATGAACTTGGTCATCACCATAAGTAATTTTTTCTCTGTATATGACTGAAATACACAATATAGAACAATGAGTCATAAATAGTAGCATCTCTCTCTTTCACAAATATAAGCTATAGTGATATGAAATGACAATTTTACCCTTACAACAAAGAGAAAAAAGACCTCACTGTGACTAATAATCATAAAAAGACACGTGCAATCAACTTGAATTTCTTTTTCTATGAGAAACATGTTTTTATGTTTCTTTGTGTATCTTTGAGTAGATGCATATCTAGAAAATCTGAAATGACGGTTTTACCCCTCAAATGATGAGGATGAAGACTTTCACCATGGTTAAGTATCAAGAAAACAATAATCTCAAAAAGATACTTTCACAATGGTTAAGCGCATGCACATATGATGCATATATGAAATGACAATTTTGCCCTTACATTGCTCATGATGAATACTTTCAACATTGTTAAGTACCATGAAAATAATTATGGCAAAAAGCCAAGTATGGAATTCAAGTGAATGGGTGTTCTTCATTCTCTAAACTCTTCTTTTTCTCTTAGGGTTTTCCACAAAGCAAAATTCAAGAAAGATGTGAATGTATTGAGGTTAGAGAAGCAGAGAAATGGTCTATGAAATAAGTTGTGTATGTGTGATATATATAGTGGGTTCATGTAATTAATGCTAAGGCTACATTTGATGCATTTCACATGATTCTTGACCACACCCTTACTGCATTTGAAGCTGTCACATGTTATTTTGAGTTCTCCCTCAATAGTTGAACTAAATAAATATTAAAATAGAAATGATAAATGATGAATAACATTCATCAGTCTTGACTTACAGACAACCATGCATAATTTGACTGCATGGTTACCAGATGTTAAAGCATTGGTTGGTGAATTGTGTAAATGAGGAATGTTAAACACTTAATTAATGAGTAATGTACACATTAAAAGCATTGATGACTCTATACCCGTATACCGTAAAAACAAGATCAGATAATAATATAAGCTGAAACAGAATTAGAAACTCTCTAAACGGGATTTAACAAAATTCATCAATCTCAAAGGCTCGAGCTGTTCCATTAAGGGCGGCGGACACTAGGTGGGCCCCATCAACTAACATGGCTAGAGATTGGATAGGGTTAGTGTGTCCCATATCCTCACTCTACCATCCACACACCCTGTAGCCGCATATCAAGTAGCACCTAGTCATGTCAAACATGTCACACCAACCGACAATATAAACAAAAAAAAATTACAACTTTAGCTTGAAAATTGTATACATATTACAACATAATAATATTTGTCTCCAAGCCTAACAAATAACCTTTGGTTCATATAATTAAAGTTAGCGAAAGATATACCTCGTTTAAGCTACAAGATCAATTCAACTCAAATGAAACTAATCTAATGATTATATGAGCATACATACATATAGATATAGATATTGGTTCTAATAAGTTCAATATTACAAACAATTAAAGTTGTTAAAACCTAAAGTGGCAGTTTCATTGAATAAAACGAGAATAAGAGCTCCAATTAAGAAAAGTGATATAAAATAATCATTTCGTACGTAACTAAAACCACTAGCGAGAATACGGTAGCACACTAATAACATCTCTAACGATTTGCAGAAATTGACGTAAGACTAACATAATCAGAAAGGAAATGTACGATTTCTTTCCACTCTGAAGGTTTTTCTTTTACACCAATAACATCTCGATGATGGTGGCTGTGGTGGTGAACAAGAAACTTGATTTGGGGTTTGTTATTTAACTCTATATGCAATTTACTAAAATGGTACCTATGTTAAGTTTGACTAATTACATAACTAGTCCTTGTATATGAAAAGACGTAAATGTTCTCGAATATAACAGAATTATTTAACGGTGTTAGCGAGTTGGAGTTGATTGAGACGGATCGCAAACCACAAGGGGAAAAATCAAGATTTTAAAACATTTGAATGAAAACGGTTACTTACACCAAACCACAGGAAGCAAAATTAAAGTTTACTCCTTATTTTATACAAATATTGTGGTATCTAATCGGATAAGGGTTTACTAAATCGGATTATTTTCGATTCGTAAACCTTATGACATTATTCAAAATTTGATTGAAACCAAATTGCTGTTAATTATATATGATTTGAATTGAACCGTATATGAAATAAGTCAAATAAACCAAATAACAAAATTTTCTAGCTTTTTAGTGGTTACTGACATTTTAGTAATTTAGAATTACAATAGAACATAAAAAACTGAAAAAATACAATGGCTATTAGGCTATAAAGATACCCATAATTAGGTAATGGGATTTGGGCCAAAAAGACAATGGATTTTATATTTGGTTAATTAAGTATCTGAATAACTTGAATTTAAAAATTTTGATACTTAAAATCCGAACTCAAATCAAAATAAGAAATTCAAATTCCAATAATATCTAATCTGAATATTGTATTCGAATCAATATTTTCTAGTTTCAGATACGGTTTAGATTACATGTTTTTTTAAATTTTAAATCTTTTTACATTTCTATAGTGGGGTTGGTGTAAACTAACTATGATAGTCGAATTAGAAGTTACTTAAATCTGAGTTGCTCTTAAAGAATATAAAAAAAACAAATCTTAAAGAATAAAAAAAAACAATCTAATTTACAAATGCCAGTATTGGATAATGCAACTTCATAATCAATCCCAAACACACGACGGTTTATACAAATAATTGATAACCTTTATGCATATGTAAAATCACAGGGTGTGCAAGCAAAACTTACACAAATAGTGAAATAGATTAAAAATTATTATTTTTCTTTTTTAATTAAACTAGTGTTGTTTCCCGTGCGTGCGTTGCACGCATGACAAACTGATTAAACAGAGGCTTAGATAAACGTATATTGTTCGATCATCACGTTCCTATCATCATAGCCTTTTTTTTCATGGACTTGTTATTTTGTCTCAAACATATATGTTAACAAAGCAAGTAAAAAACATACCAAATTATTTTTAAAAACAGAAACAATTAAGCTCATATCGAGGTATTGAGTTATCATGGCTGCAACATAGATTGCAAGTGCAGAACATCACACTTGCCCTCACTGAATATGCATGCCAAGCAACCATCTTTTCCACGGTCATCATAGCAATGCTTACAACTATTTGATTTTGCAATCACAACCGAGTCAGTGACGTCTCATGGCAACAATCATCGACGTACCATAAGCCACCATCATCAATAAACCAGAAACAAACCAATGTAAAAATCCTGATGACTCTAAACAATCAATGAATGTGACGCGGGTCTCAAATGACGGGTTGTCATCATCAGCGACTTGTGAACACTAAAACATATACCACAATCATAGACCAAAAACATAAGATCATTGTTCAAGTTTGTTTTGCCTATCATCACCATCCAATAAGCAGAACCTGAAGGTTCATAACAAAACAGAAACACAAAGATTTAGGGTTCAGATCAAAAGTACCCAAAACAAAACACCAAGCAGTAGATAAACATCAACCAGACATGAACACCCCTAAATCCAACAGACTATTAGGGTTAAGTGAAACCCTAACTCTCAGATGAGCTCATCATTGAGTCGATAGAACATGCATACCCGAATAGCTTCGTCAGAACCAAGAGGAAATGTCACCGTCGTTCCCCCACC
>BJCO01364988.1:0-12030 GCA_018326465.1 Flaveria floridana
GCTGCTGAAAAGGAGCAAGAAGAACAAGAACATTTCAGCATACAAGAAGGGTTCTTGGCTGAAAAGGTTCGTCAAAAGTGAGCTCCACAAGTTGGTGTTTGTACAAGGTTGAAGTTTCAGCCACAAAACATCATTCTCACCTCACCAAGTTCGGTTTTGAAAAGGCTACAAAGGTTGTACACTTCAACTATCTAGTGTTTTCTTTATTGTATGCATTGTGTATAAAGATCCATGGCTTGGGGTTTTGTTAAATGGCTTTAACAACAATCTAATGAACATGTTTTAAAACATAAAAATCCGCTGCGTTTTCATATAAACTAAGTTATATGAACTTTGATAAACATGTTAAAACCCCTTCAATTGAGTATCTTTTCACCATTTATTGTTCTTTGATTTTGTATTTCTGCTACTTAATCATTGACTCAATCATCATATTTGATCCTTGTTGAAGTCACATGTACAGAGAACTTAATTCTCGAACCCAGGCAAGACCTTCGAAAGATCTTGCTTTCACTGCATTAAGACTTAGTACTTCAAAAGCACTTGTTTCTTCAGAGACCTAAATTTGTTCCGAGGGAAAGTTTTCACTTGTCTTCGTTTTCAGATTGGAGCTTCCAAAAGGAAGAGATTTTCCTTCCAAAGCTTTGTTTTTATTTTCTTCTCAGAAGTCTTCTTCCTAGTCTTGTGGATAGTACTTTTAGGATTGTAGATGCAATGAGAAGTACTAACACACATGATGCAATCAACTAGCTTCCTTTTAAGAAGTTTCTTGGGTATATAAAGCTGAGCTTGATCACTTTCCATCTCCATCTTCATTTTCTTTGATGATGCAGCAAGCTTCCTAGGGTAAGGCTTGCTCTTGGAGGTGAAAGGTTTTGGCTGTGTAGTAGTGGTACACAGCTGATCAATGTTCCTTTCTCCATAGGGATGTGTAGGACGTGAACTAGAACTCCTTGTACTAGAGTTCATAGTTAAGTCCTCAACCTTTACCACTTCAAATCCTATAGAGATAAAACTTGTTTTTGTTTGTAGTTGAAAGTGTCCTTGAGCTCATGATCCTTCTTTGATGTTCTCTTGGCAGCTCTGATCAAATTCTTCCTCTTAGACTTTGTCATCCCAGCTTCTTTCCCCTCCTCAGGATAATAGTGAACCTTCTTAGGATGATATTCTTCACTCATCTAGGATCCATCCTTCATTATCTCCTCTTCATCCCTTCTTAAATGGCATCTATGAGTAGAAGGCCATCTTCACCAGTTCCGTATACTGGAGATCTTACAGCTACTAGAGTCTGTGGAGGAGCTATTTCAGTAGATCCCAGTCCCTGCTTGTTCTGATAATGCAATTTTGCATGCAAGGATGAGGATACGATGATCATGAAGGTATCTTCTTTAAGAACACATTTTTTGCCCTTACTTTGCTAATCACAAGCTCAGCCTGGAATTCAGTTAACTTAGTGATGAGATCTTTGATTTAAGTCCTATAGTTGGTGTGTTCATGCTTAAGAGTTGAAATTGTTTTCTCTAGATCTTCTATTTTATGTTTGTAATCATTTTCAACTCTTTTAAAATTTGCTTTTAAGATGTTTAAGGACTCAATGTCAGATCTCATCTCTAAGTTATAGGACCTATATCTATTAACTTTAGCAACGCATTCTTGCCCACAAAGATGTTTCAATACCTTGGCTTTTTTTATAATCAACCATCAGTGCTTGGTTTGGGGATGCATCTTCAACCTAGAAACTCCAATCTAAGCCTCCTTCTTTAATAACAACTGTAGCTTGTTGCTTGGGCTTCTCAGTATGTGGAGCCCCATTAGTGTAGTTTGGTCTGGGTTGTGCTTGGCCATTATTTGTCCTAGATGCCTTGCACTTCCTGACAAAGTGGTTTATTTCGTTACAGTTGTAACACTTCAACTTTCTTTTGTCCATCCCAAACTTTCCACTAGATACATTCTAGGAAACTTCCTCCCTGCCCTCTTATAGAATTTCTTGGCTCTATAGTGAGAAGAGCCATCAGTTGGACGATCTGCATGTACTCCAAATCATCTAGATGGATGCAGTCCATGTCTTCAAGGGTGAAGAAGAAGTTGCCACTTGCTTGATCAACATACACAAAGGCTTGTGATGAGCTTATCTCTTGGACTGGGATTCCTTGGAACTTTCACTCCCTTGGTGTCTCTGGGAAGGTGATGAAAAGACCATTTTATGACTTGTCAGGGTAGTAGATGACATGATGTTATGGTTGTCTACAATCCCTTTTGACCATATGAAGGGCTAAACTCTACTGATTGTTGGAGTTGCTGGATGGACTTTGCGTGTTCATCTACATCTCGTATCCACTGGGAATACCATACAACTTAGTGAGAGTAAGGATCTTGAGGTTTTCAGTCCTCTTAATGACCACACAATAGTGTGTCCATTGTTTGGGAAGAGAGGACATGAACTTCCTCATAATGTCCCTATTGTCAATTGTTACTCCAACTTCCATTAGAGTATCCACAATCTCTGGATACCTAAAGTATTGTTGAGTCATGGTTTCACATGTTTTAAAGGTGAAATTTTCAAACTGTTGTTTCAAGAGATCTTTCTTCTTCTCTTAAGCTTTATTAGACTACTTATACATCAGCTTCAATGCGTCCCATAGTTGCTTAGCAGTTTTGCACTTCTTGAAGCCTCTGTAGATAGAGTTTGGAAGAACAGTTTGGAGGGCAATCATGGATTTTTGATATACATCTACCTTCTTCCAGTCTTCTTCAAAGTAGTCAGCCACTTCCTTTGTTGTCATGCCACCTCTAGTAGCAGCTGAAGAGGTGTGTGGTACATGAGGTCTAGAGACAACATATCCCCATATCCTACAGTCTTAAGACTTGATGAAGCCTTCCATTCTTTGGCACCAAGTATCAAAGTCTTCAGGAATCATCATTGGAGACTTTGTCATAGTACCGGTTTCCATATCAGCCTTAGTGAGAGTTGTCAATCGAGTTAATAAGTGATTTGTGAAACTTAGAGGATGTAAGATATTAAGATCTTACAATCAAGAGCCTGAAATGCTCTGATACTAATTGCAGGACCATTTAAGCAATCAGTCTCATAATGAGGAGAGTGTTAGAACACTTAACAGATCAAATAGGGAACTAGGGTTTTGTTAATGATGCAAAGAACACAAGCAAGTATGAGACAGAACAGAGAACACGAATAAGATAAGTATGGTTTTCAAGAATGTTGTATATTGCTCTCAAGTTCTTTTACAAGTGTTATAAAGCATAAAGATAAATACAAGAACCTGAGATACTTTATAATACATCCTACAGCCGGTTATACTTTAAAAGCCAACCAGTAATCTAGACAACACGATCAATGTACAGTTAAAAGACAGATTGCTTTTTGACTTGTGACTATGACATGCCATAGCTCACATTCTAATATATGATAAAAAGGATAAAAGGTACAAAGTATAAAGTTACAGACCACAGGCCATGATCTACTTGTATAAGTTGGTGAGTCTTCAGAGTGGCAATGGAAAGTTGGTCAGCTTTTGTCAAAAGGTGATAAGAGAAAGCATGTCTTCACTGTCTTTGGAAGAAATCAGTCCTCAGTCTTTTAGCTTTGGAAGATTGTCTTTGAAGCTTCGAAATAATTCATCTTTGGCTTCGGAAGATTTGGTCTTTGGCTTTGGAAGATTTTACACTTAGAATATTTTCTCTGAGTTGTGTAAATCTTTTGAAGAACTCTACTCTGCACTTCATGCATGCGTGCTGGAAGCTCTTCGGTTACCGTAGTTGCATCAGTCTTTAAGTATAAACATCACAAAGTCTATGACAAATTTGGATGAAAATAATTTCTCAAGTGAACAAAGGCTTGGGTTTATAAAATTGATTAAATTCATTCATATGTGCGGAACATCCAAGGCAAGTCAATAACAACATATGGCATGTTGATAGTGGTTGTTCTAAACTCATGACAAGTAATATATCACTATTAAATAATGCATAACCCTAGAATGGTAGTTATGCTATTTTTGTTGGGGATAAAGGATGAAAATTACAAAGAAAGGTATAGTGTCAAATGGTATTTTAAGCTTTAAAGAGTTAAGTTTTATTGAAGAATTAAAATACATTCTGCTAAGTGTTTATCAAATCCATGACAAAGAATATTCTACACAATTCACTAATAAATAATGCCTTATTCTAAAACTTGGATTTGTAATACTTGATGAATGAACTTTATTGAGGACTCCTAGAGACAAAGATACATACTTGTTGGATATGAGTAGTTCACATTCATTTATAACAACAACTTGTTTATTATCAAAAGCCTCAAAAATCGATTCAATGTTATGCCATCATCGTCTCGGACATGTTAACATTAAAAATATGAACAAGTTCGCGTGAGGAAATCATGTTAGGGGTTTATCAATGAGAGAATTTCAACTTATCAAACATTATATGTCATGTTCAAAATGTACACAACATGTACTTGCTCATAAACCATTTGCTCATACCAAAATTGACTCAACCCTCTAATTATTACACATGGGTTTTCTTTTTAGCAAAAAAGGATGAAACACCTCATTTGCTAATAAAGTTCATGACTGTCGTAGAAAATCAGACTGATAAAACAACAAAGTGCAACAGAAACGATAATGGAATAGAGTTTGGTAATCATATCTTGAATAAATTTTGTGATTTAAAGGGGACAGGAAGACAATTTAGTGTAGTAGGAACTCCACATCAAAATGAAGTTACTGAAAGATGATAGAGAACGTTGATCGAAACAGCTCAAACAATGCTAGCAGCAGCCAAACTTTCTTCATTCTATTGGGTTGAGGCTATTAATATTGCTTGTTATGTTTAGAATCATGTCCTAGTAAATAAACAACAAAAGCTGACTCGTTATGGAATATTTTTATAAACATAAACCCAAAGTCAAATATTTCAAAATATCTGGATGTTGTTGTACTGTGTTACACACATCTTATTCTAAATAAAGTGGCATACAGGGTTTATAATAAAAGAACTAAACAAATTACTATGTCATTTGATATAGATTGGCATGAATCTAACAAAACTAATGTTGGATCTACTCCTTCTTTGGTATATGATTAGGCGTCGTTGTTTGACACTTGGTATATGATTAGGCGTCGTTGTTTGACATCTTTAATCAATCTTCTATTGTTTCTACAGATACTCAACCTTTGATATATTCCATTCATGATGTATTTTCTAATGATGTTGGAACTATTTCATCAACAACCAAAGAAATATCTTAACATATAAGTTCTTCTTCAAATATTTCAGCTGTTCAAACATCTAATACAAACTTGGATCAAGTTTTTGATTTAGATTCTTTTTTGTCACAAGAGTCTGACTTGACTCCTATTACTCAATTATTAAACAAGTTACATAAGATTCTAATACTATTTATTCTTCTACACAAGCTGCTCCAATTAATGCAATTCAGGTTTTATTTGAAGACTCATCTTCTAAACCAAATTCATCATATACTATAGAGTGTGACCTTCGTCAAGAAGAACATATTGTTTATGAACCGGATGGAGGAAATGATGCTTAAGAACCTCTTGGATGCATTTCTAACATAGATGAAGTTATATCTTAAGATTTGATTCCTCAGTTGAGAAAACATAAGAATCAACAACCTGAAGCAATCATCGGTCCTTTATGTTAAGGTGTTCCTACTTGAAACCAACCAGAAGCAGTCAATACATGTTTCTATACATGCTTTGTCTCTAAAATAGTGCCAAAGAACATAGAAATAGCATGGAAAGAAAATAGCTGTGTTGAAGTACTACAAGAAGAATTAATGCAGTTCAAGAAGCTAGATGTATGGCATTTGTGTGAGCTTCCAAAAGATAAGTTTCCTACCGGAATGAAATGGATATTTTGTAATAAGGCAGATGAAAAGGGTGTTTTTATTTGCAACTAAGTCAGATGTGTTATGCAAGGATTATATCAAGTTGAAGGTCTTGATTATGAAGAAGTCTAATCTCCCATAGCTAGACTTGAAACAATTCGTATATTTATGGCATATACTTCACTCATGAACTTCAAGGTTTATCAAATGGATGTTAAGACTACATTTTTGTATGGTGAAATAAAAGAGGAAACCCATGTGTGTCAACCTCCTACTTTTGAACATTTGATAATGTTTATAAGTTAGACAAAGCACTATATGGGCTAAATCAAGCAACTCATGCTTGGTATGCTATTCTCACTAAACATTTGCTTGTAAATAGTTATACAACGATGCTATTGATCAAACTTTTTTTCTAAGGAAGACCGGTGGTGATCTTATTCTTATTCAGCTCTATGTTGATGAAATCATTTTTGGATCTATCAATGAAGATATATGTAAGGCGTTTGAAGCGGTGATGAAAAAGAAGTTAGAGATGAGTTCACTTGGAGAAATGTTGTTTTTCTTGGGTATTCAAATTAAACAAGATGACTAAGGTATTTGCATACATCAAGAAAACAAGATGACCATGGTTTTATAATTCTATGATTATTAATTCTCATTAAATGATAATTAGTAGAAATGGTTAGAGATAAATCATGGATTTTATCTGATAGATTATCAAATACATTTCACACATGTGTGGATGCCTTTTTCGAGTTTGCGCAAAGTAATAATACAAAATCAAATGTTATTCCATGTCCTTATGTAGTTTGTACCAGTTTGTGTCACAACTAATTAACAATGTGTGTTATCATTTGTTTGCCCACAGTCTCGATGGCAATTATATGATCTGGTCTTTCCATGATGAAAAACTTCCCAAGCATTTTCTAGAAGTTCTAGTAAATCGTGACCTCCTAAATTTGATTAAACGAAGGAAATGCAACTTGATGCCTTCACATATGTAGAGAAAGAACCTGATTCATTGAAATCTCTTCTTGAAGAGTACGATTAGCCAGTTTACTTATGGTTGAAGTATAATGCACTTCGTGAATTACTAAAATTGCAGCATTTGAAGGGTTAATTTGGTAGGTTTGATGCTAGCTTTGATGCTTTGTTAATTATCTTAAAAGATATCTACCATTAAACTATACATCTATAGCTTGATATATAAGGCCAAGGAGTTGCTAAAAGTAGTAGGTATATAATATAAAAAGATTCATTCATGTACGAATGATTGTATTCTATTCTAAAATGAACATAAAGATGTATTTAAGTATCCAACTTATGGCACATCACGTGGTAAGAAGAATACCAAGAACGTGCCTTCTAAAGTTTCATGATAATTTCCTCCCATCCCTAGATTTAGGAGAATGTTTTCATCACTAGAAATAGCACTTGAATTAACTTGGCATACACAAGATCGGGTCAATAATAGTATGCTAACTCATCCTTGCGATTCCCCATCTTGGAAGCTTGTTGATAGCACATGGAAAAATTTGGAACAAAAAATCAAAATTGCACATTAGCCTTGTCCACTGATGCTATCAATCCACACAAGTCATTAAGTTCAATGCATAGTTGTTGGCATGTTATCCAAATAACATATCATCTACCTCTCATTTGTGCACATCATATAAATTAATGATGTTGACTCTATTGATATCAGGGCCAAACTAACCTGGTAACAATGTTGATGTCTACTTGTCACCACTTATAGCAGATTCAAAAATATTATGGGAAACTGACGTTTATACAATTAATGTTTATAAGCTAACTAGTGCTTTCATTAATTTTTATGTGATGTAAGTGCTTAAATTTAATTAAAATAATTATTCGTAAAGCATAATTTATATAATCAATTTACTGTTTTTATGTTAATCGGTACTTGTTTGAGCAACTCAGGAAGTGGTCAAAAAGAGATCCTAAAATGGGTTTTGTCAGCACAACTTCAATCGCTCCATGGGACTGTAAAGAAAAATCCAAAAATATTAAGGATTCAAGTAGAAGCATCGTAGAGTGATTATCTAAAAGAAAGGACAATGACTTCATCTTGATTCCCTATAATCCGGGCTTGATTATTATAATTCACCATCTCATTAATATTCAAGTTGTACTAGCCCTTAGCTAATTATCAAGTTCAATGTAATTTTGTTTTTGGTTTAAGTAGAAGATATTAGGTGTTCTTGTACTACACATGAAAACAACTACTTATTATCTTGATTCCCTTAGGGCTAGCACTTTTAATTCATAGAGGCAAACTATTGAGGCATAGGTAATACAAATTAGTTACAGGGTAATGCTCTTGTACGCAGCATAACATGATTTATGATATATTTATTAAAATATATAAACTCATGAAGTTGTATACTACACAAAGTGTATGTAACAAAAAGGTTAAACTCAACTTGGTCAACATTTGAGTGAGCATTTAGTTCTTTATTTAAATATCAAATTTAACTTTCATTATCTGGATGAATGTTACGATGATCATTTATTATGTAAATACATTGATTATGTGTCAGCTGGGAGTCTTTAATATGTCTACTATAAGTTATGTTCATGAAAGAGATAGTTGATAATGGAGCTGAAGTACTAATCAATGACAATGTAAGTGTAGCCACCACTTTTTTTAATGTAGCAAGTTTGTCTCTCTGTTAGATATTTTATTTGAGGAGCAAGGTCATGTTTGAATGTTATTTTTGTTATGAAAAATTGTATGTGTAAGGTTTATATTTAAAGGCTGATGCCACCAAAGCAACCAAAGAGCTTCCAGCATGCATGCATGAAGTGTAGAGTAGAAGTTACTCTGTAAGGCCCCGTTCTTGTAGACCTCACAATTGGACAATCATTGCATTATTATATAACACAATACACATTTCAGAAGATTAAGAAGCGGAATTACATTAACAAAAACCATTAATTTCATTGATAATTATTGTTGTTAAGCAATACAACATTGTTTAAGTTATAAAAGCATCTATTAATTGCATTACAAAACAACAATAATATTATGTGTTAATGGATGCCAGTCTTTCCCTGCCGAGTAGCCTTCTTGCGTGCCATCCTCAGCAATGATTACCTGCTAACTGAAAAGGCATAAAAGTCAGTGTTGCAGAGTGAGTTCTAGTTTTAAAGTGTTGAAATACTTTATACAGTTTTTATATGAAAATACTATTCTTCAATAAAATACTTTCTTTACTTTCGTACGTGAGCATTCATCGTACATACAACAAGATATAACCTTATTCATCGTTCATTATCGCACATATTCATTTGTTTCGTACTTTATCATTATCTTTCACTGTTTCTAGATCCTGTCATAACTTTATTCCCATCGTTGGGCATGCAACCACCTCATTCCCGGCACACAGCCACCTCATTCTTGAGGTAAAGTGATAAGGATCCTGTTTCGTACTATGGATCAGTCACCAAGACTGATCCCCATGTGTGTGTACCCTCACAACTTAGCCAAAATCGCACGCTAAATTACACACAGTTGAGCTAGCAACTCTCATTGAGTTGTGAACCTCCTTTCATTTTGCTTGAAAGACTTTTCATTCATTCAATATTTATGTTCCACTTTCATTATCATTAATCTTTCAGTTTCCTTAATGATAATACTTTACGTTTACGATCATAAACACACCATATGAATTCACACGATACTATTTATTATGGAACATAAAAAGAACACATATTCACGCATGAAATAAGCAAATTTAATCCACAAGTCAAACTAGGGTCAAACCCTAAAATTCTGATTTTCCAAATTTTCTAAGTGTTCCGGGCACATGAGAACTATACAGATGCATGAGCCCTGCTTAGACGCATCAACACTATTCGCGTGCATGAACTCTACACTTAGATATTTTCAGCCTAACTTTTGGGCGCATGAATTGTTTAGGCGCATGGGCATGTACTTAGGCGCCTGAGGAAAGTTTGGGTGCATGGGCACTATTAGGGCACCTAACCCCAACAATTAGGCGTCTGGGCAATACGTCTGGGCGCATGAACTATTGTTCTAGCGCATGAGCCAACTTAGTCTTTCAAAGGCAATATTCTTAGGCGCATGAGGTACTGTTCAGGCGCATGACTAATACTTAGGCGCCTGAGCAGTTTAGTTGGGTGAATGGGAGTACTGTTTGGGCGCATGAACCTCACTTAGTCTTGCTAAGTCAGTTTTTCAGGTGCATGAGCCCTATTTGGGCGCATGGACACCTATTTAACATGTTTTAAGCTATTTTCAGTCCCAATCTTGATCCTAAGGTGTTCTTGACTTATATTTACCACTCTAAGCCTCAACTAAAACATAAACAACCATAAAACACTAACATAGATTCATAAGTACATGCGGGTAACATACATAATAATTAAAAAACATTTTACATGCATTTATAACCCCAAAGAAGTTTAAAAACATATAAAACTGAGGTCTAGAACTCACCTTGACTGCTTCCAAACACCACTCCTTCAAATTGGAGAAATCATGATGTTTCTAACACCTGACACCAAGAACACAAAAACCGAAAGACAAATAAACACATAAGAACATGTAAACCTCGGTTTCATGGTCGAAAACCCAACAAAACCGAACCAATTATGCAAGAATTACTTACCTACGCCAAGAACAGCTGCTTTCTCTCTCTAAAACTGAAGAACTCTGCTTCTTTATCTTCTTTTTCTCTTTTAGTCGACAAAAACTGATGGTGAAAGCATATTATGGGTGGCCATACCCATAATATATTAAAATATTTTGACTTTTGTACTTTTACACAAATCTCCCCTCCACTTTTTGCTCCTTCTCATTCTCTTCAAGATACTTTTATTTTTCTTTTCTAATTATTTTTATTTTCTTTTATTTGACTAGAATTTTGGGTGTTACATACTCCGAAAATTTTACACATTTCAGAGAAAAATATTGTAAGTGTAAAATTTTCCGAAGCCAAAAACCAAGTCTTCTGAAAACAAAGATGAAGTCTTCCGAAGCTTAAAATACAAAGTCTTCCAAAGCCGAAAGAATGAAGACTGATTTCTTTTGATGACAGAGAAGGCATGCTTTCTCTGATCAACTTTTGCATAAAGCTGACCAACTTTTCCCTGCCACTCTGAAGATCACCAATTTGTATAAGTTAGTGAAAAGGTCCATGCTTTTATAAACTGTCGATTATGGTTTGGATGTAGGATTCTATGTGCCCAATACACGTAGAATATTGATGCTGTTAGTACGTTATGATCCAAGTCGGGTTATACCCAATAACAAGCTTTGCAATCACCAAGAACTATTTCATTGATGATGGGATCATGCAATTGAATAATCACACCATGTTTAGAAAAGGGGTTTTCTAAACAAAGGCATTCGAGATGGAATAAATTATAAGGATAATTTATTGATGGGTTTATTATTATTTCTGTTATTTAAAAGCGTTTAAATAACACTAATAACATAAGAGTGTACTTTAATTAAATTGTTTAATTAAAGAAGACATATGTCACATTTTAAATAAGTCTAGTAGATGACTTATTAATGTGTGACAAAAGGCTAGTTTAAAATAAGTGTGTGTTTGATTAAAGAGGGAAACCCCTTGTGTTTTAAAAATTTTGGCTGCCACCCCTTAATTATTATTGGCTCTTTTGTTTCCTTGAAAACACACACAACTTTAACTAGTCTTGGACTCCTCTTTTCCATCTATCAATACATGCAAAACAAACAAGAAACTCTCTCTTTTTCTCTCTAAAGTTCACGGACACAGCAATAGAAATTGGAGAAGTTTTGAGTTGTTCTTGGTGTTGTTTCTTCCTAAGAAGAGGTTAATTGTGTTGGATTCTACATGCCCAAGATACATAGATTATTGATGTGGTTAGTACATCATGATCCAAGTCGGGTCATACCCAATAACAAGCTTAGCAAACACCAATCACTATTTAATTGATGATATGATCATGCAATTAAATAATTACACCAATTTAGAAAATGGGTTTTCTAAATAAGTTGCATATGAGATTGAACAACTTATAAGGATATTTTGTTCATGGATGATATTTGTAATGTTGTTTAATTTAGTTAAATGACATTATACAATAAAAGTGTGTATGAGTTATATAATTAATAGGTTAATTAT
>BJCO01364989.1:0-24465 GCA_018326465.1 Flaveria floridana
GTAAGTTTTTTATGCAAATATTTTATTAAGATTTACTAAATTATAATATCTAAATTCTATCATATATTAAAATATAATTTTAAATCTTAATCTTAATTATGTGTCATTTATAATTTTTAAATATTTATTATTTCTTAACTTTAATGGTTGATAACATCTATTATAAATATAATGATTTTAAAAAGTTAAATTTATTCCAGCCATGTAATACATGGGTTCTAACCTAGTTGCTTTATATATACACACATACTTGCTTACTCATTAAAATATTGTTTCAGATGATTTTTGGGTGGCTAATGAAAGGGTTGGTGTACATGAATTATGATGTGGAGATGAGAAGCAAAGGCCAAAGCGTAAAGAATTGAATACTCCTATGAAAAAAGGCGTGATTCCTGTGCCTTGCAAGATAAGCCTTGCTTTTTCCCTTGCCTTAAAGATGTGCTCATCTCAATTTACCATTTTACCCCCCACACCATTACTAGTTCCATTTATACACAAAAATAAAGTAGTTAGCTTTAAACAAAATCATGATGTGAGCTCACTAATTACAAGTAATATTTACCATGCGAAATTTACTTGCTGAATCTTTGATTGGTATTAGTCTTAACTACAACCAATAAGTCCTAAATCAACTTGTTTAGGAGAAGTCATCTTATGACTTTCCAAATTGAAGGTCATGAGTTGGAGTCTCATTAGGTGCAATATTTTCCAAGTGGACCAAGGGTTTTACCACAGTGGACGTTCGGGTGTTAGGTATCCCTTAATATGGTGGGCGAGTCGGGTCACCAGCGCTGTCTGTGTTCGCGGGCGTGGGTGACTTTTCGCCAACGGCTTTACCCGGGTGACCGGGCTTAAAAATTATTCGTTGCATGTTAAAAAGAAATAGTCTTAACTACGTCTATATAGTTTAAAACTTAAAGATAATTGATTATCTTGGATCATAACTACGTCTTTATAATTTAGATTCAAAGGAAAACCATACTTTATATGCTAACTTAATTTATCAAATTTATATTTTTCTCTAGCTAGATTAATATATTTTATTTAAATGATAAAGATTAAAATCTAAATCTAAATATATTTTATGGAGTAAAATATATATTGTCATTACCCAATAATGCTTATCATATAAAGTTATAATATTACGCCAAAGTCAAATGACATTTAAACTCTATTTTTTTGAATTTTCTGGAACGACATCTAATCTATTCATGTTAACCATATATACCTACATCTTGCAAGAAGTTTATAACGAATCACGGTATTCATTAATATACACTTTTATTAACAACCCAAAAAGTTTATAACGACATCTTTAACGAGCATTGTAGTGTAAATTTATTTTGTAATACATCTTCTATGTTATATGATAATGAATAAAGTATGCATGTTCATCTAAAAAGTTAGTGTTGCCTTTAAAACTCTGTTTTTATATTCATAAATTACAAATGTATGAATATAAGTACGTTTAATCAGATGATTATTCACATGTATATTATATCAAAAGAAACTTGTTGTAACTAACAAGCTTGTATCAATGTATGTTGTCAAAGAATATGCTTTAGAAAACTTATTGGTGGGGGAGATGGGAGAAAAGGAGTTTTAGAATAGCATACAGAAGTTAATTAATGTAGGAATGATTAAGAGATGGATTAGTTTAAAATTCCTTTATTAGTCTTCCCACTCATTTTAATTTTTATGATCTTCCATTTAGTTAGATAATTATCATTACACTCTTAAATCATGTACATTACATATTTCATATTGATTCCGGCAAGACGTGTGATTCTCAATTAGACTTTTTGCATATAAACATACTTAAGTGTGCATTTAAAGTCTTCAATGTTTGAAATTTTTTTATCTTTCATATCTTCTCATTTTAACACCTCTCTTAATTATCTTAATTTAATTTAAAAATTATAAGCATATTTATCTTTTTACTATGATATTTTATTTGTGATTCAAAAGCCATATCATTTAATGTTACATTATATATATACCAACTAGTAACTTGGTTATACATTATGGATTGTATCATTTGTTTAGTGGGTTGTATCCACCTTTTGTCTTTCTATTTTTGATATTTAACTTTGTTTTTTAACCCAATATTTTTATATATTTTACAATTTAGTCTCAATGTTTTTTTACTTTCAACTTTGGTTATTTAACGAGTTTTCATTTTAAGTTTTTGTCTAAATTTTGCTTTCCCCTTTTAACGATCCATCGCAAAGCGTTGATCCTAAATCAACTTACTTATTGTTTTAGATGTGTACATTTTGTTTGTGTGGTTCAACGTCTACTTTTCATACAGTTTTATTATTTTTGTTTTTTATTTCGCCTCAACACGAACTTTTCGGTGTTTTATCTCTTTAGCTATACTTGCCATGAATTTACGTCTACCAGGCATGAATTTACGTCTACCATTACAACATGAGCCGCTTAATACTAGGGGTGTTCAAATTCGGATATCCGAAATTCGGATATCCAAAATAGTGGATTTCAGTATCCGAATCCGAATCCGAATCTGAAATTTCAGATATCCGAAATTCGGATATCTAAAATTTCGGATTCGGATATCCGAATTCTAAAAAATTGTATTATTTAAGAAATTTTATAAAAATGTGATAATTTTTATTTAAGTTTTTATCGGATATCCGAAGTTTTTTATTAAAATGTCTGAAATATCAAAAAATATCCGAAATATTTAATTAATATTTAATATTTTTAATTTTTTATAAAAATATTTTGGATATTTCTGATATCCGAAATATCCGAAAATTCTAAAAATCACTATACGAATCCGAATCCAAAATTTCGAATATCCGAATCCAAAATTTCGGATATCCGAATTTCGGATTTTCAGATATTTCGAATTTAGTTTCGGATTCGGATATTTTTGAAAACACTATTTAATACTAGTCTAACTAATTCTTAACATCAATTAGGGGAGGAGGGCAAAATGGTAAATTAGGGGTAGTTTTGTAATTTAATTACCTTCGCGATCCGGTGGAAACAATTTTGCTGGAAGTGTTATTTAGTTACCGGCTATAGCAGGTAATAATCCGGTAGACTATCTATACCGGATGACTTTTAACATTATTCTATAATTTAATCTTGAGTCCTGACGATTAGTCTAATCAAACTGAGAATCGCTTAATTTACTTTTCAGCTTTTTCATTTAAGCTGGTGAAAAACAATAAAAAATCTATCTGCAAATTAAACACTATATATTAATGTATTTCTAAAATTTTATGTATTTTTTTACCGTCAGTTCATAATATACGACTTAATATTCGGTTATTTTTAACAAAGAGCAAAGTTTATATTTATTGTAGTCATAAGTTCTAAAACTTTGCAAGTACGCCTTCCATCTGCTAGAAGAATAATAACCTAAGGGAATAAAGGATGTCAACTCTCCTTTTGTTGTGACAAATGGAGTTAATTTACGGTTAAGTTTACATTTATTATTGCTAATAATTTTCTAAATTTTGCATAATATAATAATTAAAATTAATAATATCTCATTTATCTAAAGCCAATGTGACCACAAGAGGATCGGAAAGGATGTGTACAAAACACCGCCTCTCTCTACACGATTTTGGTCGGTTATGCCAGCGATTACAATGAAATGTTGAGGTTGCTATTGTGCAACGATGCAACGACTCAAATTTGCAAGGCCCAGACGGTCGTTTTATTTTTTATTTTTAAATAAATTCAGCCATAAATGCTCATTTAATCAAACCATATTCTATCAATTCGTTCTTCATCTCCATCTTCCATCTCTAAATCTATAACCTTTTTTCTTTTAACATCAAATTTCTATAAATGGATTAATCATCTTCATTATCATCAAACAACTTTAGATTTCTTGTCATCAACGAACGAACAGAGATAATTCATATGAAATATTATTAAAACATATCATTGGTTTTTATGTTTGAAATGATATCAATTAATAAAAATAAAGATTAGGTATGAAAGAAATGGTCACATTACACGTTACAACATCACAGAAAAATTTAGAAAAAAATTATATACCTTTTATATTAAAGAGAAAATGGCACGCGTCTCATATATCCTAACTAGGTTACAAACCCATGTATTACGTATTTACGTGGGTATAAAAAATTTAACATACTAAAATCAATAGATTTTATTAATATTTTGTATGTTATATGTGATTAGCCATTAATCAAATAATAAATAATGATATTTTGAAAAATTATTAGAATAAATAATAAAATCAAGAACTATAAATTTATATTTAATATAAGATATAATTGGCATCTTATAGTATGTTTTAATAATTTATTAGAATAACAGGATTGATATTTTAAATAATTTATTATTTAGTTTACTTATTTAAAATTATTTTTATTTAATATGAGATTGAGGCAGAAAACAAAAGTCTAGGCTTCATCGAAATTTACACGTGTTTCTCAAAAACTTTCTTTTATTATATAGTATATAGATATAGATATATAGATATAGATAACACACCCTCACTCTGACTATAATATTTATAACATTCTTTTTTAAACAAACTGAAAAAACATGAAAGGTAATTTTGACAAATTATGAGAATAAACAAGATTAAAATCCAGTATTATTACCGTAATAAGAAACGAAGTATGAAGAGAGAGAACATATGGTGCCAGCGATGATCTGTAAGATGAAAGCCTTTCTCCCTCTTCACAGCTGGCACTTTATTTACACACAACCCCCCTCCCCCTCATTTATAACCACCCCCTCCCCCATTTCTCTACACCACACTCTAAATTATTATTATTGTTATTATTATTTATTATATGTGACATTTCCATTTCATTCACACACCAAAAGGGGATTCATTTTAATGGTTGATCACTGCATATCATCATCATCATCTACAATGGTTGCATCCCCTTCCCATGGCTGTGTTGAGAAGAAATACTGGTGGCTCACAAACAAAAAGGTACAATCTCCGTCGCGATTGGATGAAATCATCTGTTGAATGTTTGAATTTGTGGTTGATTAGATGATTGAGTATAATGTTTTTCATGTGTAGATCGTTGATAAGTATGTGAGAGACGCTAGAACCCTAATTTCGTCACAGGAACAGAGCGATATCGCGTCGGCGATCAATCTGCTTGATGCAGCGCTTGCGTTATCGCCGAGGTTTGAGCAGGCGCTTGAGTTGAAAGCGAGATCTCTTCTGTATCTCCGGCGGTATAAGGATGTCGCTGATATGCTTCAGGATTACATACCGAGTATGAAGATGTATTCCGATGAGTCGTACACATCGTCTTCTTCGTCATCTGTTTCGTCTGATGGAAACTCTCAACCGCTGTCGAGAGAACGAGTGAATCTGTTGTCCTCCGGTGGAAACTCGTCGGAAAACGCTGAACCGTCGTTCAAATGCTTCTCTGTTTCCGATCTGAAGAAGAAAGTCAGAGCTAGCATCGGAAAAAATGGCGATAGAGAAGGTCAATGGAGGTAATTCCGACGACATTCGAATTCAATTACTAATGCTAGTGCATTCAATTCCGAATTACCGATCACATTTTTGAATTTTCATCTCACGTTTATCGATGCATTCATTGGAGCCACAGATTAGCTTCTAGATTACGCTAAACAACTGTTCATAATTATTGAATCTCCATGGTTTTCAAGCGATATTCATATTTTAATCTTTAAAAAGTCAAATCTCTTTGTTTGTACTTTATATTTTATACCATAACGAGTCGTAACTCAGTGATTTCCGAGTTCTAACCGAGTTAACTCTACCGATTTCAGGTATCTGGTTCTAGGTCAAGCGTGTTGTCACCTAGGGCTAATGGAGGACGCAATGGTCCTGTTACAGACCGGAAAACGCCTCGCATCGGCGGCATTCCGCCGTGAAAGCATCTGCTGGTCCGACGACAGCTTCTCCTTCTCCGGCGACATCATCACCGACGGCAACCACCCGCAAACGCCACCGCGAACAGAGTCCGAAAGCATCTGCCACCTCCTCGGCCACATCAAGCTTCTCGTCCGTCGTAAGACCGCCGCGATCGCCGCCCTGGAAGCCGGCCTATACACCGAAGCCATCAGACACTTCTCGAAGATCGTCGACGGCAAACGCGGTGCACCACAAGGCTTCCTCGCCGAGTGCTACATGCACCGAGCCGTTGCGTATCAATCCGCAGGTCGAATCGCTGAAGCCATTGCAGACTGTAATCGAACCCTAGCCCTCGATCCATCCTGCATTGAAGCCCTAAGCACCAGAGCTTCACTGTTTGAATCAATTCATTGCCTCACTGACTCCCTTCACGATCTCGAACACCTAAAACTCCTATATAACTCAATCCTCCGTGATCGGAAACTCCCCGGTCCGGCATGGAAGCGCCAAACCGTCCGGTATCGCGAGATCCCGAGGAAACTGTGTTCGTTAGGGTCGAAAAGTCAAGAATTGAAGCAGAGGATTGCTTCAGGGGAAACTGGGAATGTGGATTACCATGCTCTAATTGGGTTGAGGCGCGGGTGTTCACGCTCCGAATTGGAGCGCGCGCATTTGCTGCTCGCCCTGCGCCACAAGCCCGATCGGTCCACTAGCTTCATCGACCGATGTGAGCTCGCGGATGAACTTGATATAGACTCGATCAGAGATCGCGCTAAGATGTCAGCATTGTTGTTATACAGGTTGATTCAAAGAGGTTACACCAATGTTATGAGGACAATTTTGGACGATGAAGCTGCGGAAAAGGATAGAAAGAAAGCATCTGCGGCTTTACAGCAAGAAATGCAGTTGCAGCATCAAGAACCCGTTAAGACCGTGACAAAAAATGATGACCAGAACTGTGAGAACAAAAAATCAGCACCGGTGTATCAAGGGGTGTTTTGTAGGGACCTTGCAGTGGTTGGGAACTTATTGTCGCAAGCGCGGTTTAACCGTGCGATCCCAGTGAAGTATGAAGCTTTGACGTGCTGACGTGAATGGTACATTTGCCGCAACGATGGTTAATCGCGGGCACCGGTGAAGGGATACTTTAAATAAACGTGGAGGTGATTTTTGTACAAAAGGAAAGGGGATTGAAGGGGTAATTTACAAAGGAAAGAAGCCAAGAAAGCCTGGAGAAATTTTGTTGTTTTTTACTAGTACTGGTGTTGTTACACCTTTTGGTTTGGTACATGTGCAGTGTTAAATTGATAACCATCAGCGTTATTCTGAGTAATATGATTAATTGGATGGTAAAAGTTGAATGGTAAAAAAGTGGTTGGTGGAGTTATGATTTGGTTTGTCTTGTGTTGGTGCCAAATTATTACTGTTGCTTGTTTTTATCTTTTCTAGTGTCAGTCTACCTTTATTCACGTATTCATGCTGATGACTGACTTTTGCAGTCACAGATGTGTTTTAACAGAAAAGGAGATAGATATTTTGTGACTTTAGATTGCAAAGGCTCAAAAGATTTAGAATTGGATTACAGCGTTATGAATGTTGGGTAATTCTATAATCGCAAGTCATTTGTGATTAATTGGTAAGTGTTCGTTGTGGTCTGGTTAACGTTGGTCCAGGACATATGGAAGAGGTTTGGAAGTTAAGATATGATCATGTCAATCATTAAATGTACCTTGACACCGGAAAGGTCATGATGTGGTCGTATGATAAAAGGTATCACATCACCCGAATTGTGTTATCTTTGGCCAAAACTAACTATCCGACAATGCATGAGATTCGGTAAGACGCTTCTTTGTCGCTACCGTGGATGAATTCAATGCAGAACAAATATAAAACAACGGACAACTCTAAACCCTATGATTACTCAATTCAAGGAAAAAGGTCATGAGCAAACACTCGAATTCAAAATTGAAAAACTCTTTTCTAGAATATTATTATTTGACTTTCACGTCTGACTTTGATCGCAAGAACTAAACCTTTTGACAAGGCTAATGATATGCCTCTTTTTATCTCAAATCAAAATTTTGAACTTCAAACAAATGTAAAGTTTCTAGATTAATCGTCACAACAAGTGATTTCAGACAAAATTAGAATAATATTTTACAAGTATCTTAAAATGTTTTAGCTTACTTTTCATAGCAAGATCTCTGAAATTTATAACAAGTCATTGCTTTTCATACATCATTATAAACATTGTGTTTGATCATACAATGAAGAAAACATTGGCAATGTAAATGCATTTGCTATTTGAATCCCTCTCTCTACAAAGGTTTAAAATGAAAATCTATAAAATGAAATGTTTAACTTAACTTGTATCCTACAAATGAATTAATAAAATGATAAATGTATATTATCTTTTTGAGGTGTCAAAAGAAGAGGGTAGGATGGGTCAAAGTAAAAGTCCATTAACAACATTGGATTCCTGCATGTGGTATGATCGATCCCCTTCACTAAAATATTGATGCTTCCCTCCCTTTTTCAAATCATATTCAATTTATACACCCGATGAGCCTATGCATTATTAGTTTTCTGCAGGATCTATTATTTTGTAAAGTATTTTAAGAAAATATACATACATACATACATACATACATACATGTATATATATGCTCATCTAAGCTTGACTCAATTTAAGATTTAGTGAACTGATGTTTAGCAGCTCATGAGCATTTCTAACTCGTTTACACCCTACCGAAGGCTTGATAGGAAGTGTGTTCTCGTTAGCTATTCTCACGCTTGTAACTTCTTTCTCAACCTATGTTAATTAATTTTTGACGCGGACAACTCAACTTCATCACTTGAAAAAATACAAGGATAGATGCACATCAAAATGTGATAAACTATTCTCCATGACTTAAAGTTGGAGGCCATGGGGGTTTAAGTGAAAGCTCACTCAAATAACTAACATAAAACAAGTAGTGTTGATATAAAAGTCTTATCACGTAGACATTAATAGAGAATATATTATACTAAAAATAATAGTAAGGGTATGAGCTTTCACTTAAGCCTCATTTTCAAGTTCCCTTTATATTTTAAAACAAGTATTTATAAATTCAAGATTTTAACAAGATATATATTTAACAAGCTTACATAATATTAACCTAAATAAGAAAACTAAAACATAAATAATAATATTGATTTTTTAAACATTACATCAAAATTTAAATAATAACCACTAAATGAAAAAATAATAATAATACTTAATAATAATATTAGTACTACATTCCATATTTTTCATGAATCTCTTACTTGATTCTATCATTTCAAATCCTGGCCCCTCATTCCTTAAGTAATCGGTATTCACCCAAAATATATTCTTACCATTTGTATTTTTTTTTTTTTTTTTTAATTTTGTTGTTTTTCTTTCTTCAATTCTATCACTTCTGTTGCGTCCTCGATGGAAATTTTATTCCTCTCAGATATCACATCCAAACTTTCTTGTATTCGTCTTTACCCGATGAGGTTAACGTGGGTCGTTTACCATCGTCTCTCCCAAGCAAGCGTTTGGTTCATCCGGAGTTAAGGCCACATGTACTACACTACATGCTTGTCGTTGAGATTTATTTGACAACGACCATCATAAGGAGATCCACTATCCGATATTTTTGCATGTTTGCTTGAAGAGGATGATTGTGACAAAAAGAGGACAAGCAAACGAAGACATGGCACCCTCTTGATGATTCTACGTTGTTATAGTGAATATTTGTTTGTTTCATTTGTTTTAGTGAAACTTTGGTTTGGACGTCCTCTTAATTATTAAAAGATTATAAACCATTAAGAGTTAGTCATTAAAATACTACCAAACAACCCCTAATATCGTAGAATTTCACTGAAACAAATGTTGAGAGAAAGGTGTTCATAGTTCATACACATAGGTCTTAAGCATCATTTATCTCTAATTTGACAAAGATCATATGAAAAGTGCTACACGTTAATCACGATCAACATGATCTTATTTAGGTATAAGAGGACAACTATAAGTCTAAACTTAATCCAAATCTCTAATATCTGAAAACAAACTTGAGTTATTCTATATATTTGACTGAAAAAACACCATACATACTTTGTTCTTACTTCACTCAAAGGTATTACCTTACAAAATTAATAAGGAATCAGCTTTTCATATTGTCTGAATAACCGTTGAATGTAACAAATTTCAATCTTTTAAGTTTGTTTATCATATATATGTATTTTTGTTAATAGCTAGAATAATAACATGTTAATGACATTTAAAAATTAAAAGCCGTTGTATTAGTAAAAACATCCTTTTTGAATCATGGATTTAGAAAGATGAAAGAATAATAATTATTCAAAATAAAGAAGAATAAAAGAGAGGAGCATATGATACTTCTCCATGGCAGAGCATTTTAATATTGCTTGTGACAGAAGAAAAGGGAATTTTGCGAGGTTGCTCACGTGGGTATCCACTTTCTTTTTTCTATTTTTTTTTACTTTTATTCTAAATTACACTAGATTGCATATGTCAATTATTATATTATCCAAAATGATTCAAAACTAATTCAATTTCAACACTAAAAGAAGACATAATATGTATTATGTCGAAAAGAAAACATTACAAACACCACCAAATTTCAATTACATATTATAACTTCATAACTATAACCATAATAAAATCTAGTAAATGTTATTCATAACAAAGTTTTTAATAAAGACCAAAAAGGATCGTATGTAAACAAACATTATCTTTATTCTAAGAATAGAGATGCTACTTCCACTAAAACTCAAACTTCATACGATGATTATATAGGATGTTAGGCTATTAGAAATTATTTGGTGTTTGTTATAAGGATTTGAAGCTTGAGGGGATGAAAGTGTAAAAAGAAAGAAGTAGCACGTGATGTTTGAATGTTGGGAACATTGGAAAGAGGAGAAGTCGTGGCCAGATACGATGATGTAAGGCCTATCCATGTGGCCCAATCATCGTCTTTTTCTTTACTTATTTATTTTTATATTTTTCTTATACTACTTTACAACGCATCCATTTAAAAGACATTTAGAGCATATATTTTAATAGATGAAACAAATTGTACTTATTGTTATTTATTTGCGTTTTTGTCCAATCGACTGATAACAAAAGAATAATTTAACTGGTAGTTTAGTCTTCAATGTGTGTATTCACACTTACAAAATACCAAAAGAAGTAAGAATAATTTAATCTTCAAATCTTGTGTTCACACTTTCAAAATACTAATAATATCACTTAATTTTTAAACGGTAAAGAACACCTCTAAAATCTATAGGAGACAAATCCGCACCAACCTAGTGGAAATAAACAGTAAGCATCACAAATGGTCATTGACAACAAAATCAGTTAATTGGACTAAATAAGCAAGGAACAAATGTTGTTACTACAATTATAAACTATTTTAGCGCACAAATAAAATTATTATATTGTTATAAAAAGAACATTAAAATATTATGACTTTTACAAAAGAAACTACGATGCACGAACTTTTATACCTTTTTTTTAATTTAAATTTATATTATAATTCATAATAGAACATTAAAATATTATGACCTTGAATTATCAGCTGGAAGCTCATGGGCCTGATCTATGTTTACAATGATAAGTCTTGAAGACCAGTCTACTTGAACATTTAAAGCCCATGAACTGGAACACATGGGCCTACAGAAAATATCCTTTGGGAATTGGGATTATGTAAGGTTGCTAAATTCACATTTAATTTAGAATCCAGTAATCATAACTAGCTTACTAAATATGTACAGATACACACCATGATAAAAATAACTAGTTTTTACTGAGAACTCGTTAACAAAAACTCATTATACGCATCAATGATGTCCTGACTGACTCGATCAGGTTAAACGCAACTTACGTCGAGTAGATGGCCATCAAGAAGACTGCTTGCCTCTAGTTGTTCCGGGGCCTTTCTTTTTACTAGTTTTTTTGTTCTTGCTGTTCTTGTGCTTCTTGCTACACTTGGAACAAAACCAATCCTCCTCAGGAACACCTTCAAGTGGTGGATCACAACAATCAATATGTGTACCAACACCACACCCAATCATACCACTTTCATCACCACATATCAACATTTCGTCACCTCTGTCACGTGCCCTGCACACCTCACACGCCACGTCATTACTATTTGGAGTTTTAGGCTCAGAAATCTCTTCTTCTAACCGGTTCTTTAAGATGTTATAGGATCTCTCCGCCCAAACAGTTGTACCAAACTGAACATGTCTTTCAAGGGGATATCCAGGTTTACATACATATTCCACAAGGTAATCAGCAGATACACATGGTATCTCATGTCTTATAAATTCCTGCACCCATACGTCGACGTGTGGCATCCCAGGACTGACAACTGCAAAGTCGATACCAGTGTTTAAGAAGCGACTGTATGGTGGGGATGTTGCCAATATGGTCCCATCTCCAGCCTTGACTGCTCGTTTAAGAGTATCCTGAAAGATTACAATCAGCAGTAAAACATGTGAATACTAGAAAATTGTTGATATACCATCTCAAGAAAGATAATAGGATAATATTTATATACCAAAGATGGGGCAATGCATTCCCCGTATATGACTATTTTTGCCCCGTAAAATGCACCGTGACCGGTTTTTTCTTTCAAAAGTCGCCATTTTCTTGGTGCTTCTAGGTTAATTTGACCATCTTCACTTAAGCCATTTTTGTGCCATTCATAAGACTCCTCTGCTAGAAATTTACCAGCCTGGTTACTTGCAGATAAGTAATCAGTCTTCAAAATCCACCTGCATTTTAAAACATTTAACTTCCAGCTTCTGAAATTCATGTTAATTGAACACAATATACACTGTCCAAATTTTTAACAAGCAACTCCAAAATTAGACGCAAATTTATCGATATTAGCAATCAACCTCACTTTTAGCTGATTTTACATGCAAATTGCAGGTGGGGAACTAGTTTCTCATGCATGTCAGCTGCCATATATGCAAAAAATGCTATGTGAAAAAGACTTGCCACCTATCTGGGTAGAGGAAAGACTTGCCTACACCTACCCCTCCCAGACCCTGCTCTTGAGCGGGATATACTGGGTTTGTTTGTTTGTTTGTTTGTTTGCTATGTGAAAAAGACTCAAAAACAAAATTGATATCTACAAGTTCAAAAAATGTTGTTTTCTTAATAATTATTAAATGTCACCCTAAGATGACAAATAAGATGTGGGTCAACAATTTTCCAGAAATCAGGAAAAAGATTACCCGGTAACGGTTTTTTAGAACAGCTGAGTTGCTGCATGAGACTGGTTAATCAAGTACTCAGCTTCATTGCTAAAATCTGTACTGATACAAAAGTCCATTAGCAGTTTATGTCTAACTTAATGTTGGTTACTAAAAATCTAGAAATGGTGTAAAGTTTGTTTCTCGTTCACACAGATTGCCATTTTTTTGTTATAGTCAAAGAAGAAGTTTGCCTAAGAGTACTTTGACAAAGAATATCAAATTCAAAGAGACCCATACCTTCCGGATGCAGCAGCAGCAAAGAACTTTTCGGTTCTCCGTATAGGATCAGGGACAATGAAATGAGTTGCCTGATAAGACCAATTATGGTTAACTCTGCATACTCTTCCTTTCAATCGCCTAATTATCTGCTGGAACTCCTTTCTTTGCAACATATGTCCAGTTAATATAAACCACATAGGTTCGTCTTTTAAAACATCTGAATTCGCCTTATCAGTATTCTTTGCAGGGAGTTCTTTAGCAGGTTTAGATACATGTTTGTTACCAGGACTCTGATCATCAACATGAATTTGAATATTCTCCTTTTGTTCTTCCAAATCACGTGTTTTAACTGCCTCATTAGATGTCAGGTTTCCCTTCTTGTTAACAGCCTTGACATCATCTTTCTTAGTTCTACTCAGGGGGCGTTTGTTTTTCTTGGTTTTCTTCTTGTTCAGAACATTCTCTGTTGCCATGTCAGCATCCTTGTGAGCACCACCATCAACATGAATTTGAACATTGTCCTTTTGTGCATCTTCAAATTCACAACTTCTAACTGCCTGATCAGATGTTGATTTTCCCTTCTTGTTAACAGCCTTGACATCATCTTTCTTAGTTCTACTAAGTGGACGTTTATTTCTCTTGGTTTCCTTATTGTTCAGTACATTCTCTGCATCTATGTCAGCATCCTTCTTAGCTCCATCATTATCCTTACCTTCATTCCGATGCTCAGGATCATTAGAAACACCTGCTTTCTCCACATTCACAGATTTTTCCAAATCAGTTACATTTCTCTTGCTCACATCTTTTTTAGTTTTACTCTGTGGACGTGTATTTCTAGTAGTATCCTTCTTGTTCAGAACATTCCCCATATTCATATCAGCATCCACATCATCTTTTTCATCATTGTTACAATCAGGATTATTACAAGCACCTGCACTCTTCACTTCCATAGATTTCTCCAGATCATTGGCATTTCTCCGTGCTCTCTTAGCTTGATTTGGAGTTGCTTCTTCCCTAATGTCTTGTATCCCATATTTATCGTCAATCATGAGTTTATTCTTTTTAACAAACTTCTTATCAGTTACCTCTGTAATAGAAAGAGGAGTGTTTTTCTTACCTTTTTTAGTCGAAGGGATTTCACTTGCAAGATCTTCAGTATTTCCATCGGATTTGTGCACCGGAATTTTATGCTTAATAGACAATAGATCATTTACATCATTATGTTCACCAGTACTTGGTTCTACAACATGTATAGTCCCTTCTGCTTTCTCTTCCATCAGTACATCAACAGTATATTCTGGTTCACCATATTCACGTTTCTCTTTCCTTGCCTCATCTTCATCGTCCGGGGGCTCAGTTTCATCATCCATGCATAAAGACCTGTTCTCGGACTTATTTTCAATTTGCATGCCACCAATAACCCCCATTTCTATTTTTGTGCCTGATTTGGTGACTGAAGAAACTTTTTCAGACTGTTGATACTTGAATAGATTCTCATCATCAATCCCTGGCTTGGCGTTTTCCGAAAAGATTGAGCCTTTTTGATTCACAGTATTCTTTTTACTAAGTTTAGGTGCCGAAAATTTCTTGCTAATTGACTTTCTTCTGACAGGTTTTGAATTTGATCCAGCACTTTGGTCATTGATCTCCGAACTCAGAGTAATAGATTTCTGAAGATCAGAAGTAACCGCAGAAGCTGAGTGCATCCCATTTTCCGTCATACCCACATCCTTGTTATTCGATTTTGTAGATAGACTGGTTTCTTTGTATTCTTCTCGTGGTCTTTGAACTAAATTCAGGTCTTCAATCTCTGAAGCAGAAGTTTTGGAGATGGGCACGTCACAAATTACATTTTTACCCTTGGAACTTAGGGACTTCCTTCCAGAAATATTGGAGGGGGATTTTTGTGCAGGGCTCCTTTCAATTGGAGGATCTTTTTTCAACTCTTGAAATGCAGTTTCCACATCATTATTTTGACTCGTCTGTTGAAGTTTAGAACTACCACACAGGATATCCATCTTCCTCTTGGTAGAAGAGGCGTCATTTTGCTCATCTTCTAGACAAAAAGCAGGACGGTTGTAAGAAATAACTTTATGTACCAAAGAGCTTGACCTATTGGAGGCGTCACTGAGATTAAGCTTATTCGGTCTTTTAGCACTGCTGGTATTACATTTCATGTCTATTTTTGGAGGTGTGGTTCTAATTGGATCTTTCATAGAGTAATTTGCAGATATGGCTGTTTTTGCTTCATTTTGAGGAGACTTGTTGGCTGAAATGTATGCAGGAATGAGGTTGTTTTGTGCTGGTAAACTACTTACAGTTTTTTCATAAAGGTTAGATGGCTCAGAGGTGATATTAATAAAATTTTCAGTGTCCTTGTGCTTGGTTTTAGTCTCATGGGTATTAGGGAATTGATCAGATGTGGTTTTCATAGTTACTGAAACTGTCTCTTGGGCATTACTAAACAGCTCAGAAGCACTAGCACTCGACATGGTTTTTGGGATTTCCTGGTTTGATAATAGAGAATGATGGAGGCTTGCTGTTTTTCCCTCATTGTGCCTTGTGGTAACACCTTCTGGTTCATCTTCAGAATCTTTGGCTTCAGCCTCCATCTCCAATTCATAACCACTGTATTCAAGATAAAAAGGGATTTGGGTGAATAACCCAAAAGACGTTTTTATATCAATCCTAGGTACCAATAGTACCAAAACCGTCATGTACCATTCATGTAAAAGAGCAAGTATCTATAGACTCACCTCTTACTATAATCTGCTTCAGGTAAAATCTCCCAAGCCTTTAAACTGAAAAAAAAATTTAAAACAGGAATCAAGTTTAAGAAGGCTTACACTTAACACTAACTTAATAGGAATGCACCATAAACAAATCATATTTTACAAAGTTAGATCAGTTCTAACTAAGAGCTAGCGTATAGACATAAAGCATAAGCAAACAAGATCATTACCAGTCCTCTAACCATCGGTGGTTTATGAGCTTTATTCTCTTCACTTTCTTTGCAAGTAGATACTTCTCACCTATAGAAAAGACAAATTCTAAACAAGGATATATGATACAAAATACATAAACATGTGCCAAGGAAGACCTAGTAACTTCTATTTTGAGCTCGTAAAACCCCACTGATTATACAAGATAAATGTGTCAAAATAAGCATGCAAATAACTATATATACCATATATAGTTTATCAATCAAGAAAACTTTCATCCTTCGTTCAGAAAAGATCACCCAAAGAATCTACTCGTATATCTAAGTCAACAAGAGAAACTAACACACCTTCAAATTTGTAGCATATAAGATGAGTAACCTTGTTTGCTATCAATGGTTTTGAAACTTGGGCGCCCATCAGTTCAACCATGGTCTGAAATACAAAAGATAGAATTTTAAGAGAATACAAATCCATTATCTTGTTTAATAAGAAAGTTTGCACTAGCAGATTGGAAATAGGCTAACCATAATGTCCTCCCGATCTTCACGTTGATATCCTGTTAAACAGATAACTAGTGACTTTGCACCTGGAATTCCGTTCAAATCTCTCACTGGAGTATACATTACCTGATAAAGATACAAAAATAACAACATTTTGAACAACGATACCAACAAATGTATATATTTAACTAAAACCAGCAATTCCCTCCTGATATATATTCGTGATTTTAGCTAAAAGAAACAAAACATGTTGCTACATCTTTTCATCTCCCAAACCAATACACATAAACATGAATCGGATTTGGTACTGACCGAGGTCGTGTCGACTGGTGCTCCCACATCAAAACTGTGATCAACCCATAGGCTAGACACTAATATCTTTCCATCTTGTCTGGCAGCAATGCATGGGGGATCATCCTGCAAAAAACAAAACACACATATACCAACACAAACATAAACAAGGGGCAAAACATGAAAATACAGATTAGCAAAATCAAGGAAGCTGGCATAAGAACTAGGGTTGAACTTACATAGACAAGCTTATCAACAATAACATGAGTACAATTGGGTCCATATTGACCAGCATCAACGCCACCACCATCAACAAGCTTCCGTGAAACCTGCAAAATTATTCAAAAACAAAAACAAAACGAACGTCAACCTTAGGTTACAGTTCCTTGGGCACTCCGGCAATCCTTTGTAAAATCAACTAAAACACTAACAAACAATTATATGCCTATATTCCAACTATATGCCCTAACACATGAATCAATCATTTACACTGATTAATCTAACAAACACGCAGAAATCAATAAACATGAATCGATCAAACACGCTAATCAATCTAACAAATATGCATAAATCAATAAACAAAACTAAAAACATGAAACTTGAGAGTTTTCAAACGGCAAACATATAATCGAATACTCTAACTATACGCCCTAGCACAAGAATCGATCAATCACACTAATCAATCTAATAAATACACAGAAACTAGTAAAACAAAACTAAAAGCTCGAAACCTGCGACTTTCCAAAACGACAAACATATTATCCAACACTCCAACTATACGCCCAAACACATGAATTGATCAATCACACTCATCAATCTAACAAATACGCATAAATCAACGAACAAAACTAAAAACTTAAAACCTCAGATTTTCAAGCGGCAAACATATAATCCAGTATTTCAACTATACGCCCTAACACATGAACCGATCAATCACACTACTCAACCTAACAAATACGCATAAATCAACAAACAAAACTAAAAAAAAAAAACTTCAAACCTGAGATTTTCTTATAGGATCGAATCCAAGGAGAACGAAGCGGATGCCTCTGAAGACTTGAGATAAACGGACTAACGGTGAGCTTTGATGATTTTCCGTCATTTTCGCCGGAAGTCGTAAACGTCGTCGTAACAGTTTGTAGGAGTGAAATGCAAAGCTTCTTGAAGAAGGAGGTGATGAGAATGAGTGACGGTGAGGGGTAGAAGTGGAATTTTAGAATTGTTTTCGATTTTTGTTTGTTTTTTTATTTAAAATGAGCGGGGAAAAGCGAAAAGTTTTGGAGATCCCGCCGCATCGTTAAAATAAAAATTAAAATTAAAATGCAAAATTTGAAACGTGGGTTGTGAAGAATCCTCCACGTCGTTTGTATTTCTTAACGGGCCATTTAGCCTCAGGGGTTAGCAGCCCAGGCCCATAGCACACAAATGTGTTGATCCAATAATCCAAACCTGATCAAATAACTCAAAATCTCACATTCCGATGCACTCAGCTGCTAGAAGAAAGGGAATCGTCGAATGAGAACCTTTGAGGAGAAGGTTAATGTGTATCCGGATGTGGAACCATTGGTGTATCGGCTGAGGCCTCTTGCTTGGTGATTTGCGCCGGCTACCTTCTTACTGACAGCACGGCTACGTGCTGGCACTCAATTAGTAGCGCTGGCACGTCACCAACTGCTTTCACACCGTAGGAACAACATCCGGAGCAAGGACCCCAACAGTTTGGAAGATATAAGCAGCTGTATCCGTATCAAGCCTACCATCTCTTCAGGTCCTAAAAACTTGATGTCAGACTGTTCAACATGAGGGACATCTAACTCCTCTAACACAGAGAACATAAAGACTAGGATTAGATGCTTAACATAACGACTCGTATGCTTTCACGAAAGAAGAAGGAGCTCGCTTCCAGAAAGAGATTCTAGTAAATAGAAAACTCGCCATTCATTCATGAACTGTCTTGCCCGTGCCATCAAGAGCTACAGCTATATCTCTCGAAGGTGTCTTAGCTCCACCGATACTCCAGCTATGTGGGGCCAAAATGTAAGTCTATCACCCACAGACGTAATTTCCTCCTTTTCATACGGAAAAAACTATCAGACTTACTACATATACGGGCTCTATTTCTATAATGTGATATATAAGTAAGTTATTCCAGCTTGCTTGAAAACCTCGTTCCTCCTCTTATCTTAGGGGGTAATCAAGCCGTAAGAGTGTTCACTACTCGTACAGGAAGGCCTCTCTTTCTGTATGGGGGGAATCCTTTATTCTCTAGGAAATTCATACGCTCCGCGGACGGAGCAAAAGGCGGAGTCTTCATTATAGCGAGCCGTCAATAGAGGACTCAGTTCATTTAGTAGCAGGCAAGTCCTAACTAACTTATTAAAAAGGGGCATTGTGAGCCTTTGAAGCCCCTCGCAGTCACAGGTAGAAACCTATGAGCTCCACTAGCTCTCCGACTCTATAAACTGAACTTTTCTTTCCCGCCGTTTTGCCCCTTTACCCCATATTTCTTGCTTGCTATGAGCTTTAGCTTGCTTCCAACACGAAACAGTTTGGGCTACATCTCCTTCCTTATTTTCATTCTTATAATTACATTAAAAATAATCACTTTTTCTTTTTCCTTTCAATTAAATAATATTTTTATATCAATTTTTATCTCTCCTTTACTCACAACCACTTTAAAAAATATTAAAAAAATTATAAGGGTTGAACAGTAAATCCTTAAATTTACAGATAAACAGTATCATTTTCTCTCTCTCCACTCACAATCACTCAAAAGCATTCCATATAATATAAGGACTCACACTCACATATTTTTAAGGGATTGGATGTGTATGCTCTAAACCGGTTTGGTTAGTATTCAACAAGATTAAAACTGAAAACCAGCTTGGTTCGTAGACTACAAGGCCAGAACTAGTTTGGTTCACAGACAAAACGGTTTGTGTTTTTAAGTTGGTTTGTTTTGATTTGGTTTATTTATTGTTTCTTACTGGTTTTTGAGCGCTTTAGTTCAGTTTCAAACCAATTTCAATGGGAATGATTATAAGCCGGTTCTAAACATACGGTTCACTTTTAGATCCAAACCACATTAAATAATTATTTGTTACGACACTTTAAGATCAAATTTTGGATAAGGGCGTTGTAACGAGTAATCCTTAACACAAAAATTACAAACTAGTATGCCGGATGCCTACAAACCCTATTGGTATTTTATGAACAGATACATGTTAGACGTGAAACAAGATTTCATAATATAATTTAAAATTAGAATTACCAAACCCCGTCTCATACATGTTTCATGTCATTTTTTTTTGTTAACGTGGGACTTACAACATACATAATAACACACCACAAATTACTCTTTATCAAAATTGAACCTGAATTTACTTTACAGAGACTTTTACGTTTTATCATTGAACGTTATGTGACTATTCTTTGTTTTGTGACTTGCAATTCTAACTTCCAAACCTTTTAATAAAAAGTATAAGCCAGTTTGTGCAAAATGTCATAAAGTGTAAGGGTGGAGTGACACTCATGTCATACCCATTACACTACATTATAAACTCACCAATCAAATATTATAATATCATACTATACCACACGCCCAAATTTGATGGCAGCGGTATTGCCACACCATGTCACCATGCCAGACAATGCCACGTGTGAAAGTAGCTATTGAGGGGGACAGTTTTGGATTGAATGCACGGCGAAAGGGTGTCGAAAACGCACGCACGAGATGAAGCTCGTGTATTTGTTTTAGTAAAGACCAGAAAGAAAGACCATCTCTTTTATTCTCCTTGAATATATATCATAGTTAGTTTTACGGATGGTCCTTGTGATCTACTCGTATTGGAAGTAAAAGATGAGCACGTAAAAGTGATTATTATGTAGATGTGGAATTTTAATTTGTTTCGCACACAAAATTAAGATGAGTATTAGAACTCTATTTATTTACTTTCATATTGGTTATATATTTGTTAGCTATCATTCGATGAACACTCTCTTTGCTTGGTCCTAAATGTGAGGAGACATTTTGATACATCTCTACGTGGTGCTATGGAGTAGGTACGCATAAATCAATGTTTTAAAAATCAAAAGCGGGTAGCTAATTAGTAACCTTACCGGTCCACTGGTTGGATATGTTGAACCGGATTAAGAAGTCAGGTCATGTCATAAATAATATAAAATATTATATATATATATATATATACACACACACACGTATATATATATATATAATCTTCACGACAGGTGTAAACAATCTTAATTTTACGCGGCGATATAATCTCCTATCAGAAGGCTCGGAAATGGTTTTTCAGTTACGGTACCAAAAGATTGTTTGTCATGCCAAAACAACAAACGACGCTTTTCGGTATCGTAATCACTCGTAAACTATAAATATTCGTAACCACATTTTTTTCTTTTTGTTTTATTCTATATATTCTCTCTGGTATTGTAATTCCACACTCTATATTAATTTGCAAACAAAAGGAATAGTGGAGTTTTGTGAGGCATATTGCAAGTATCGATGTCGATCACTCTCTAGAAAGACAACCAAACAATATAATTTTCAAATAGAAGGCTAAAAAACAATGGTTCTTTGTGGCTGTAAAATCGTTTGTCACGCCAAAACAATAAACACATCTGTTTTGTCATCGTCATTGCCTATCAATAATGGATGTTTCAACTTTCAAATCGATTCGAAAAGCAACCTAAAAACCCATAACCGTGTGAAATGCTTGCCTGGATAAATTCACAAAAAATAACCCATAAAACGAGCTAAAAATAAAAGAGAACACATGTTCAACTTTCAACAAAAAGCATTTTTTACCCAAACACACAACAAAAAGCAACCCAACCACATCCTTTAACAAAATGCCCAATGTTAAAAACTAGAAAGCATGTCTGGGCGTTGCGGCACGAGCTAAAGCTTACACCAAACCTTATTTTCATTATTGCGTATTTGCATGTATTACATGCAACATTTTTTTGTAAATATAATGGGATGTAGGTTGAGACATAAAAACAAAGACAACAGCATTTAATGCAATTCATTTTAAATCAAAACTGCTTCATAACATTTTCAAATGAACTCTAAGCTACCATCAAGCTCAATCAATCTTTAAGAAGTCAAAATCAAACCTTTTGATGATCTGTTGAATCCTGTAACCAATGATGTACATTTGAACAACCAAAACCTACAAATCCTCTGCTTTAACCAAATTTAAATAATAAAAAAAGCCAAATGAAAACATGACGACTCAAATTATCACCATGGAAGCATGGACCAGATACATTTACCATTGTTAGAAACATATTGGATTGAGTTTAAAGGATGAATAGACATCTGCAATTGATCAATGTATTCACACACAACTGGTGAAGTAGAAAAAAGCAAGTAAATGGAGATGAAATCATTGATATGATGTGCTTACTCAGTTCTAATAACATCAAAATCACAAACCAAAAGCCCTATTTATACAGATCAAAGAGAATCATTACTCTAAAAATAACTCTACCCACTAATCAATATCTATAACACAACTTGTCTAATGGATAATAATGCCATATTAAGACTTGATTTCCAGAAATACAATCAACAGACTTCAGGATGCATGTTAGACAAAAGATAACCTATTAGTGGTAGTTTATATAACGCAGAAAGCAACAACACTAAAGCTATTGTGTTCAACTTATAAAGCAGCTTATGAATGGAAAGTAATTATTATCATCATCATCATCATTCAAAGCTTATATTAAGCCAATTAAGAGGAAGCTACTAGACATTGATAAAAACACGATGCATGGATATACATTACACAAAACAAAAACATGTATTGTTTTAAAAATCAAACGCGAAGCTATGGTACCTAAGCCTAGGATCCATTTTAAATAACAGAACCTTTTCATACGACTATATTAACTATTTGACCGAACATCATTTGCATAACAAATAACACCCTGTCAAAGGGCAGGGGAACTTAAATCAGCCTTGCTTAGTTTTGGAACAACAACATCATGAGTCCCAAACTGTGACAGAAATAAGAGACCCTTAAGCTTTTGAAACCTAATAGTAACATATAGATCATAATAAGCTCTAAATGAAAAACAGTAAAACACCCATTTGTTTGATTGAAGTTCAAGATGACTTTTGCCCATCAACCTGGTCAAATGTAAGCGGTTAAGAAGAAATTGTATAAACGTAAATGAATATAATTATCAAGAGCATATTCTTTTCAATGGAGCAGATAATGCAATTAATAACTATAACTAAGAAGTAAAAACTTGAACATTTGCACACTTCAAATTATGAATTGTAGATCCCGTTTTAGTACAAATTTCTATTAGCACTAGAGCTGACTAACAAAGATCAGGTTACTACAATTATAGTAAACACAAAAATACCCATACCCATCACCTGTTACTAATGGCAAAATAAGTTGGCAAAAGCATGCACACTTAAAAACCCCAATGGGGTGTTTGGTTGGAAGGAATGGAATATAATGAAATGGAATTGAGAAACTAGTATAATTTAAAGTAAAATTATGTTTAGAGTGGGTAATGAAATATAAAACACAGGAGAATGTTTCATCTCAAATTTCCTTGGTCGTGGGATTTCAAATTCCTTCTCTAAGTGAAAGGATTTTAAAATCCACAACCAAAAGAATTTGAGGTAAAACATTTCATTGGGACATGGACAAGTAGGAGTGAACAACTGTTCACACAACTTCTAAATGTTATAATATATAAATAAAAGAGAGCACATGTTCAACTTTCTATCATCATCACCATATTAAAAAGTGTAAGGGTCTGTTTGATAAAACTGACTGGGTAAGATCTGACTGAGTCAGAAGCTGACCCAGTAAGTTCTGACTGGGTATGCGTCTGACCGAAACTTGGTTGTTTGATTTGGTATGCGTCTGAACATATCAACCCCCAAAAACACCCCTCTATAAATAATCAATCCCCCATCGGAAAACATTAGATTGTTGTTCATATTCTCCGATCAATCTTCAATCTCATGCTTCTGTAATCCGATTCATATTGCATCTTGTTCTGATTTGAGTTCTCTTCAGCAAATCGATCGATCTCTGATTCGATCGATTGTAACTCTCTTCAGTCGGTGAAGCCTCCTTCAGCAGCGGCAGCCGGAAACGGTCAGATCCGGTACCGATCTCCGTCGGCAGCGGAGCTTCTCAAAGGTCAAGTGTTCTCGTCGCCTCCGTTGGCGGATCAACTCGATAAGATGATAAAACCAAGTTTCAGGCGAAGGTGGTGAAGGGTCGCCCGAGTGGTTGCGGGTGTTGTTTCTTCAAGAACAGAGGGTTGCCGAGGGTCGCCAAGGGTCGGCCGAGGG
>BJCO01364990.1:0-13863 GCA_018326465.1 Flaveria floridana
ATATATATATATATATATATATATATATATATATATATATATATATATATAATAATTGGAAGGTTGAATATGACATCACAAAATGGCTCGTGCATGATATGCAAATTGGTGCTTTAAAGTATTATTCACGTGAATCACGAAACTTAAAGTGACTAGGGAATTAATTATTGCCACACAAGTACTCGACACTTGTTATTGTTCTCATGGTATTAAATCTTAAGCTTCTATGGTTTTTTCATTTAAAATAATATGCACATAATAAATGTTTTTTATAACGTTAAGGGTTTAAGTCTTATGATATACAAATAATATGAAAAAAATCATCAAAAAATATTGTATGAGAAATTAATGAAGAAGATGGAGAACTTGATGTGAAATAGTAATGTTATGTTCTAGTTTGTACTTTATCTATATTAATTTTGAATGTGACATAGTAATTGTTATAAGTAGTATTGTACTTTATGTTTCATACAATTTGATGTTCATTTTAATCTATGTGTTTAGGTCCGTTATGGCATAGTTGTTTTCATCGTCTTGTTTTTTTTATGCCCCTCTTAAGAAAAATCTAGAATTCGTCGTTAAATATAAGGTATAATTAGGAAGAAGTTTGAAGATTATGCATCTTTTTCTTTTAGGATTATTTTATATATGTAAAACGAAATAAACGATCTTTAAAATCTAAAAATAAAACCTCAAAATAGAACTATATAATAAAGAAGTGTTTTGTTTGTACCCACATAAATCACAACTCAAATACAACTTTATTTTTATTTCACTAAATGCACCCTTTATTATACGTATGTGTAAGTTATGGTATACTATGAATGTATTAACATGGTTATGTGAACAAACGGACCACATGATTCCGTATATGACTCGATCACTTGATAATAATATATGTGACCCTTGGTCACACCACTATAAATTAACTCACCACTCACCATTGTCATTCAACATTTTAACCTCAAACTTAACACTTAACACCACCACAACTCTAAACCACACATGGCTCAAACCCACACTCCCTTAACCTTCAGTGTCAGGCGGTGTCCGCCGGAGCTCATCGCTCCGGCGAAACCGACACCTCGAGAGCTCAAGCCGCTCTCGGACATTGATGATCAAGAGGGCCTAAGGTTTCAAATTCCAGTGATTCATATATATCAAAGGAACCCGAAAATGGGAGATAAGAATCCGGCGAGTGTGATCCGAGAGGCGTTGGCGAAGGTGCTGGTGTTTTATTATCCGTTTGCCGGACGGTTGAAGGAAGGTCCGGCTAGGAAGCTTTTGGTGGATTGCTCCGGCCAGGGCGTGTTGTTTATCGAGGCGGAGGCTGATGTTACGCTGCAGCGGTTTGGGGCGGAGCTCCGCCCGCCGTTCCCCTGCCGGGAAGAGCTTCTATATGATGTTCCTGGCTCTAGTGGTGTTCTTGATTCACCATTGTTGCTTATTCAGGTGAAAGTTAATTACTATAATAAGATTTTGTAGTTTTAGTTTTAAATTTGCAACCGGTTTGCGACTGAATTGAAACCAGAGTGGTCGTGAAATTAGCGACCGCCACGTCGCAAAGCGGTCGCAGAGTTTAGGACCGCTTTGCTACTGAAAATGAAAATGTTGAGTATGATCACATAGTTAATATAACATGTTTTTATTGGTTTTGATTGATAGGTGACGCGCCTTTTATGTGGAGGTTTTATTGTTGGCGTACGAATGAATCATACCATGTGTGATGCAACGGGATACACACAATTCATGACAGCATTGTGTGAAATGGCAAATGGCGCGTGGACGCCATCGACGTTGCCAGTTTGGCAGAGAGAGTTGCTTTGTGCAAGGGACCCGCCGCGTGTGACATGCACGCATCGCGAGTATGACCAAGTGGCAGACACTGATGGCACAGGCATCCAATTAGATGACATGGAACATAGGTCATTTTTCTTCGGACCTGCTCAGATTTCCGCTATCCGTAGGTTGGTTCCGACACACTTAAAAAATTGTACCACATTCGAGGTTCTAACAGCTTGTGTTTGGCGTTGTCGGACGATCGCTCTCCAACCAAACCCCGAAGACGAAATGCGTATGATGAGCATTGTTAACGCGCGTAGAAAGTTCAATCCTCCTATCCCTGTAGGATATTATGGAAATGTGTTCAGCTACCCGGCTGCCATTTCCAAAGCTCGAGACCTATGTAACAAACCATTAGGACATGCGTTGGAGCTTGTGATGAAAGCCAAATCACAAGTCACAGAAGAGTACATGAGATCCGTCGCTGATTTGATGGTAATCAAAGGACGACCCGGCTTCACAACTGTTGGAAGCTATGTCATATCGGATGTGACACGAATGGGGTTACTTGAACTTGATTTTGGATGGGGAAAGGCGGCTTATGCAGGGCCAGATCACCATATTGCTGGTTTCTTTACGCGTTATATAAATCCTAAGGGCGAGTCTGAAATCGTGGTACCCATGTGGTTACCGAGTGCTGCTATGAAAAGATTTGTCAAAGAGCTAGATAATATATTGGTGCGAGACGATAAAGATCGTGTCATCCAAGAGCGAGTGCACGCTCATTCGAGAATGTAATTTACTCATAAGTGTTTTTGTTCATGCAATTACAAGTTTATATGTATACATAAATGGTCGTATACGACTTAATCATGGTGTACACTGTGTTCTTGTTTCTAATCAATAAATTAAAATGTTACTTTAAAATTACATTTTTGTTGAACTGACAGTCCATTTGATACCCACCAAGCAATATATGGTGGTGTATTGATTTATGGTAGAAATTTAAATTATAAATTGTATTTATTCATCAATAAAACTTAATTTCCTTAAAACTTTATAGAATAACTAGGGTTTATACATGTCGCGCGTTGCAGCGGCGTCTTACGTGACTTAAGAAAATATAAACTACATTCGACCTGACTTTTTTCTGAATTAAATTTATATCGAAACGTAGTGTAATTCAAATTTACACCGTCAAATAAGAAATTAAATTATTTGACCTGACTATAAATAAAATTATATGATAAAATATAGAGTACAATCCCCCGACACATTAACCATGTCATCCAAACACAGTTATGAAAATTTTAAATTATATAAAGGAAAACCCAAAGTTTTTAGAAGGGGGTTTCTTGAAACTTTTGGGGTGGTTTTTGGAGTTTTGGGGTGCCCTGTTTGTAGCTTTTATTAGTGGTTCATTTATAAAACCATTAATATTATTGTGGCTAACTTGTAAAATCTTCAAACAAAACTGGAGGCACCGACATATATAAATAATATATAGTATATTTTAATTTAATACTAGGTTAGTACCCCATGTATTACATGGGTTAAATAAATAATATATTAAATAGTTATTATTAAAAAAATAATGAATTATAGAATGATCTTTTGATACATCATATGAGTGACATTACGTACAAGTGATGAAACGACGATATTGTTTTTTAAACTTTTGTTTAATTTTGTTTTTCTCAAAAAAAGTTTGTTTTTAAATAAATTGTTTCAAAACAAACTGTTTTTTAAAAGTGTCAGTTTTAATAATTTCTTTATTATAACTTTGAAATTTAATTAATTTTATTACATAAGATTTTTTTTAAAAAAAAACACAGGTTTTAAAATATATTGTATGTTTTAAAAGTTTGATAATTTTTTTGAAAAAAATTCTTATTTTATAAAGAAATTATTTCTTTACAAATTGTATTCATAGAATGAGCTTCTTTTAATTTAATAAAAAATAGTTTTAATATTAAAAGAATTAAATAATATCATATGTAATTAATGTGATATTTATTAGGAGAGAGAAGCGGGAAAATAAAATTTAAAGATTCTAAAATTATGACAAGTGACATACTAAAACATTCTTTTATTAGTATAGATGTTGTTGCAAGGTCATTATTTTTATAAAATGTCCTATTGTATTTTTCAGAATACTATGAGCTTTGAAATCATATTAATGAAACAATATTATTATGTACTTTTATTTATAAAATACAATAATAAAATAACAAATAATTTATATAATATATAAAGACAATGACAAAAATAACACGAAATGATCTAAAAACATAAAATACAATAATAAATACATATAATAGACAATGAAAAATATTTGACACAATAACATAATATTTGACACAATGACATGACATGTTAGAAATAATGACTCGAGCATTTAACACAATGATTAAAATGTTCTTTTTTTAAAAACAATAGAAGATCACATGCCAAATTCACAATTATTTAGCTTTTTTAAATATATAATATCTTTACTATAACCTTACTCTTATTATAAACGACGTGTTTAGCTTTTTTTAACAACACGTAGAACTTTTTAGGATAAAATCAAGATCTTATACTTTGTAGGATTAGAACCCATAAATTTTTGCTTGTAGGATACATCACTTACCATCAGAATGTCTCACCGGAGGAATATGTTTAATTAAACTAATATTTTTATTAATTTATATCTACGTTTCATAATAAAATTTATTTAAAAACAGCCACAATTTTTTGGTTTTTTTCTTAGTTAAATACAAGGAAGTTAGGAATACTTTTAGCTAGGTATTCGATTAATTATTATTATTATCATTCTTTTATTCATTTATTTGTTATAAACGTTGTGTTTAGTTAAACGTAATATTTTCATTAATTATGATTACAACATTGCAATGTCATTTTTTTAATCTATTTTCAGCTATCAATTTTATAACACACCGCTACAAGAAACTGAAAACCAACTTCCAAATCAAAGCAAATGGTTGGCGCCATCTTCACTGAATCACCAAGCCCGTTTTCAGAACTAGGTGTCCCTTTCCCTGCCCTTTTTTGTATTTTATAATTTTTTTTTAATTTATTTATTTTTCTTTTTCAGTTACTACATAAAAATTTAAACTAACTATGTAATTTTTAAATTTAAGGATCAAACATACATGGATCATTTATGCGATTTTCTCTTTTAATGAAGCTAAAAGTTAATTTAAATTTTACTCTTTAAGGTTTGATTAAAATAAACATTTTCTTTCAAAGTACTGTGCGGATAAAAAATTTTTTTATCATTTTTAGGTGTTCGAGAAAACTATTTTACAACTAAATGTTTTTCTGGATAAAAAAATCATTATTTTTCAAATTTTTAACTGAAATATTATGTGCTTTTCTAGCTTTGGGCTACATAAAATTTTTATCTTAAAATTTTATGCATTTTTCAAACTTTTTTAAAAGAAAATTAATTTTTTTCAAGGGGGATATGAGTTAGACAATTTTAATGTAGTTTTTTCATATGTATGACAAATAGAAAGGGGTGAGTATGCATAATTAATTAATCAGTTACATTTTTGGCCTAAAAATACGCAATACTATAAAATGATGTATACATAACACCCGAATGATAAAAATAATAAATAGTATAGCTCATGTTTATTAAAACATCCGCAAAACTTACATTAACAACTTCCAATTTCATGTGTTATGGATCATGGATCCAAGTCTTCGTGTTTAGAATCAATACATTTGTGTTTTTGATGTCGAAAATAGATAAATTGAGTTAGAATCTAAGATAATGTCAAGGATCAAAACTCTTATGAGATCAGAAGCTTTGTGTATGTTATAAAGCATGATGACTATGACATGCATTATTAAAAAGGAAACAAGAAACCATATGTAATAAGGATACAAAAGCATCAAGGATTATGCATCCACTTGAGTCCACCACCCATGGAAGGTTTGATTGTATATTTGACCACTCCAGAGTCCAGGCTACTCACAAGTATGCTACAAAAATACACAATCATAATATGTTTTGCTTCAAATCGGCAATTAAATTCGAATATGATACAAGTAGTTATATGATAGAACCATTCTGGAGATAGAACTTAAACATCAAACAGTTACATTTGTCTAAAACTTTCAAACTTGGACTTGCACTAGCTTAAATGTTTAATAAGTATGTTTTGACCCTTAATATTATGTCTAAAATGACCCTTAATATGAACAGAATGAAGAAAGATTGTGAATCAAAATCAAGATTACTGCTTCTAATGAAGATTATATCCCAGCTGAAACAGAGCAGTTTCAATTGGTAGTTTTTAAGGTTTCATGGAAACAGGTTATGAGATCTACTACTTTTAAGTTTACTCCAATAAGCATGACCAAGTGAAGAACACTTACCTTGCTAAATAAGCAGAGTTTCCAACAAGAGCAAAGATAAACATTAGCGGATTCAGACCCTGTAAAGTAAGAACATTTAATTAGATGAACACGATTGAAGCATAAGATAGAGGAAAATTGTTCTGTGCGTGTTTGACTTGTAGTCGAAGGTGCAGATTCAGTAAATAGAAGATGTTCTTTCTCATACGATCCTAAAACCATATAATAAACATGAAGAGCATGATGGATACATGTTTACCTGAACATTTCCCCTTTTAAACTGCAAAAAATGAGGAAAACCAAAATCAAACATGTTAACAAAGTACTGTTTCCAGAATATTAAACGATATGATCGCAAGCTTATAACTCATACTAAGTACTTTTTCAGAATCTATTTTCTGTTTTCATGCAACGTGGACTCTTACATTTAAGAAAATTTGTGGAAGACGTCCACCCATGTAAATAGTTGCCATCCCCCAACCAAGGTAGGTACCGATCCCAATACTGTCTACATCCTTACTACCTTCCACTAAACTGTCACTTACCTGCAATTGATGCATGTGGTAAAATAGTCTGAAGATATTATAATTGGGCAAATAGTCATACTAGAATTGACTGAAGTCAATCAACATTGTTCATGTTAAGCAATGAGAGAAATGATGACATGATATTTGTCGGGCACATAACTTTGCTGATATTGAAACTAACCCATTTAAAATAGTCTTTGAGTTTTATACGGTTAGCATATGTTAACACCAAGTAATAAGACATTTTTTCAAATAGATTATAATAACTTTGATAGAACCTTATAATGTGTTAAAACCAACATAATGGTCAAGTCAAACATTGTCAATCCAGGGGACCAAAGGAATTTGTGGGTGTTTGAGTGTATATACTTTTTAAATCAAAGAAATTTGACACAAGTAGTTATATATTTATGCATATTACAAGCTTCAACAAATAAACAAAGGTCTCAAAAGTAGATTTTAATTCAATTAAATGTGTATGCAAAAATCATCATCATACTCATTCACCAAATGTTTCACAAAAAAACTTTTGGAGGATATAACATTAGTCTAATAAATTAGGTTAGATGCAAATACAAGAATAATCAAACAAGCTTAAACTAAAATAATGATGAATAAAAAACCACATACCCTTTTTTCAAAAGGGGATTGTTGAAGAAAGTTTATTTTGAAATCTGATAAATAAAATTAAAGAATAATATACACCAAGCTATTTACCTATATATTTATTTATAGGCAAGCAACATAAGTGTACAAAACTAGTAACTAGCTTATAATAATCTAGTTATTGACAACTATAAATCTTATATAAACACATAGAGACTACTCAAGATATGTGCCTATATATTAATTATTCGACTGTGTATGCTAAGTTGAAGGGCCAAAGAAAGGTGGCATAGATACAAAATGATTCACTACAATAAATAAAGTGAATGCATTCCCTACTTTTACCTGTAAAAGCTTTCTCCCCACTTGCAAGACAGCTCCATTATGTGATTTTACAGAATCTGAACTGGGGTAATCGTTTTTGAGATTGTATGTGCAGAGAAAAATTGTCAAAGTAAAAACCTGAATCACAAAAGAATCACAGCTTTAGTAATGGTTTAAGTTTTCAAGGTTATTAGTTTTACTTTCAAAATTGTGCATGCTGTTATATATGACTCACCACACATAATATATTCTTAGTTTTTGTAGCAGGAGGTGATTGTCGTGACGCATGTCCACCAAGCAATGGTTCTTGAATAACATCCTGATCACAATTATTGGTACTTGTTCTTTGTGAGTGGAGGTAACTGAAAGTACTGGTGGGACTTCTAGATAGAGATCTAGCGGAACTGCACCATAAAACCAAAAATATACAAATAAAATATGTGTATAATGTATGTGTGTATACAACTATACACATACATGTGCGGTGTGCCAGATGCATCTTGTTCTAGAAGGACACATATTTCTGTAATTCTGTATAAATGAATCATTCAATTTAACAACATTCTTGAATAGAAGTGGTAATACCTGTAGTATACTGTTTCAGAAGAAGAATTATTGTCAACAGATGGAATTGGCAAACTGGGAGTGAATTTTGATAACATAGGAACCGTTGATTCTTCTAGGCTGACACCATTTACCAGCTGTTTCTTTTCTACCGGCTCAATCTAGATAAATTTGAAATAACTTCTAAAGCACAATTGAGAGTAAAATGCAGTGCTACTATCATTGGATGCGTATGGTTTAAATATAACTTCTAGTTAGAAGTGCAACGCAATACACATGTAAATGGAAGATTATTACCTTATGGACTTGTCTCTTAGATGTACCATGAGAGAAATAACCATAGTAAGTTGCTTGGGAGGCAAGAGCTAAGGTAGTCAGGAAGTACAGCTGCATGCTCGCCAAAAATCAATACATTGAACAAACTTTTTGTCTGGTGAAACTTGCGGTTACAGAACAAAAATGAAGGGTAATTTTATGGGTTAGGAACTGCTTACCACTGCTATATAATACTGTGTTGGAAGCTGCAGAGTAAGGGAATAAGATGAATTAAATTACCGGCTTTCATCAAAGTTAACACAACAAACATGAAAGATAAGACATCTTTAAACAAAAACACAGTCTCTTGTAACATAACAAGATTTAGTTTCATAAATATATTAAAAAGTTAAAAGCTAATACATGATTTATATACATGCATTGTCCATACTCCACAATATAAATCACACTTTAAAAAGAGCAAAGTAATATTATTGCCTTTGTGTGAGAAAACTTAGCAGAGTTTAAGAGAGAAAAGACTCACCGTAGCTGGTTGTAACATACAACCAAACACGTTGAGAAGATCTCTGCCAAATAAAAATGAAAAATTATAAGAAGAGGAAGAAAATATAAAGAATGAATAACAAACAAACAAACTGCTTTCTTAACTTCCACAAACTTCTTAAGATGTATAAATTAAACACAACTTTAATCAAGCTCAAACTATTATGCACTCGATATAACCTGTATGCCAGAAATAATGCTCATATTTGCCTTGAAACACCTCATTCAATCTAATCATCACTACCTTAACAAACATATATTGGACACTAACAACACAAAACAATTGTACAACTGCCATCTTTGAGCTTGTAGGGTTAAATCTAACAAATTGTGCCAAACACCATCTCTACAATGTTCGCCATGCCAAATTGTAACAGCTTTACATTGAAATCACCTACTGCACATTTAACATAATTTTAGAGAAGAAGATATAAGTATTACCCTAGTATCCATGTCAAAACGAGGCCCATAGAAAGCCCTTCTGAAGATTTCTCTTTGCAATTCATGATGATCTGAGGTACGTCCGCCACAGCCCAACTTAAAACACTAATTAACCCCAATATTAGTGAAATCCAATCCTTCCTGGTGCAAAGACAATATTTCATGTAATTTCTAGCCCATTGTGAGCAATGTTGATTTGCAGGGCATATGGGCAGATTACTTCTGAAGAGTCCCATGGCATCCAAAAAGCTACACCTATTCAAGATATACAATCACATTATTTGATCTTAAGAAATGGCATATTGACATGTCTGAATTTTGGTGACAACAAACAAACTGCTTTTCAACTTCAAGTTGATATTGAACTTAAATGTTTCAAAGAATAGCATAGATACATCAAACTTCGTCAGAGATATTGTATAATAACTTTACATGTAAAAAATGTTTTGGTATTAACATCAGAATGATACATCTGCATCAACCTCACTCATATGGTAACTTCTTTGACTTTTACAAGTCAAATGAGTACATGTACATCAAGTAGTACAGTAGTACTAGCATTCAGTATTGTTCAAAACTGTAATTATTTGTTCACTTTGTTCATTAAACCTAAAAATATTTTGACAATATTGCACAAAAATCAAAATATTTTAAAATAACTTCCAAAATTGCTATGCTATGCTATGCTTCCAAAATACATACATAGTAAAAACATTCAGTATTTGTCATTATCTCAATATGACCAAAACGGCACCACAGAGCCCAAACAACAATCGCTAGAAATGTAGAGCACCTTCAAAGAAGACCGTAAACATGATAATCAAATGCAAAAAGAACATTTCAGCGGGAAATGAAAGATTCAAACTACTAGGATAGAAATCAGATTGTTGCAGAATAACAGTAAGAACAAATCAATTCCAGATTAGATTATCGTACATCATCAATAACAACAAAACTAAAATCCAACGAATCGCATTTGAAGCTTTAACCATAAAATCATAACTCTAAGAAAAACAATGCGAAGTGATGATTGAGTAAACGATAAGAAATTGAAAGCATACGTGATTAATCGAAAGTCTTCGATTGTTACGTCTACCTTGTTATAATAAGAGTTTATAAAGAAAAGCTAGAGGAAGCAGAATGGTGTATGTGCAACTTCACAAGGATTAGAGTGCTTAATTTGTTTTAGCATTCTTGGATTTATATAATCGGGCACATGATCTACGTGACATTAGGGCCAATCTATACCTAACACCATGTCTTAATCCAAAACTAAATCATGATATAAATGTTTGAAAAAGTTGTAACCTAAGGTTACTCTAATCATCCTCCGCAAGGAGCCTCGGGTACTTTAATTTCATCTGGTTTCATCGACAACATGACCATTCGACTAGTTAAATCGGGTTCTAATTTCGGCAACTACAACCCAAACCCTTATTTTTGACGGTTGTGAATTTGAGTATAAATTATTTAAGTACTTTGGGTTGTGCCCTCAACAATTTGGATAGTGTTATGTTTAGGATTGTTTATTTTGGTTAAAAACTACATTTGACAAAAAGTACTCTGAAGTAGTTTTAAAAAAATGTTTGAATTAACTTATAAACTAAAAAATTATATAAATGACTAAAAAAGACATACTTTAAAAATAAAAGAAGTTAATAGGATATAGTAGAGAGGTATAATAGAAAATTAGACTAGAAGAAGTTTTTAAAAGTTAATAAGTAACCCCTTTTTACTTTTCAAAACCTACTTCTATCCTATATGAAAAGTCAGTTTGAAAAATCATTTTGAGATTGTCAAACTTTTTTTTTTACTTATTAACTTCTTAGAAGTTAATAAGTTAAAAGTAGATAGATAATAAGCAATTACAAACACACATAGTGTTAGAGTTTATTAATACGGACCCAGAAATTCAATTTGGTTTCTAAAATTATTTGTTATGTTGTTGTATTGTAGCTTAGTATTTAATTATATCAATACCTAATAGTAATAAAATATTCTAATAACAAAGTTATGGTTACTTGAACTTTATACGAAACCCTCTTCCACAAATTCTCTCGATTTCCAAACAATCTCGTGAACTTTAGTGGTTCAAATATTGCTTTTTAGCTCAATTATCTATATGCATTATTGTATGCATCCACCCATGTGAATTTGGCCCGTTGTAGGACTCGTACTATGCTCCCTATCCTTGAAAATTTGCACCTTAACCCCGATATTATCGAATTAGACTATTACAATTTACAACCCCTCAGCCTATGATAACACATTAACATTGTCTTTGCACTCAGAGGTAGACCTATTATTGCGGGTAGGGGGTCAACCGACACCCATGAAATAAATTGTTGTCTGTGTTACGTATACACTCAAATTTTGACACCAACCCCCATGAAAAAAGTAAAAAAAGAAAAGAGAAGCGATGAAAATAGAAATCATAATCTTGATACATAAACATAAACTCCAGTTTTAGTCGTCATGAAAATAGATTTCTAAATAAGTTATGACACCAACTCCCATGAAAAAAGTAAAAAAGAAAAGAGAAGTGATGAAAATAGAAAATATAATCTTGATATGTAAACAAAAAATCTAGTTTTAGTCCTCATGAAAATAGATTTCTAGTAGCCATAAAAGCAGTTCAACAAAAAGATAAGAATTTGAAGATGAAGAAGAATAGTGAGAGAAAAATTGGTTAAATTGATGAATGAAAATTTTTTATGTAGCTATGATTTGTAAAAAAAAGGATTTTTTACTTTGTAGTAGTTGCAAACTTGAAGGTGTAGGATTAGGAGGCTGTTTGACAATATTTGAATGATTAAGTACTCAATCAATAAAATATCGAAATCATTAAGTGCTGAACCATTAAGAGGTCTGAACCATTAAAAGCTAGTTTATCGCTTAACTATTCAAAGGCAAATGTCTGACCAATTTAGATAAGAGGTCTTAACCATTCAGCATTAGACCTCTTAACCATTCAACATTAGTATAATGCTTAACCATTCAGAGGCAAATGTCTTAACCATTCAGACATTTTCTCGTGAAACAAACAGTCTGAACTATTAAGTGCTAAATCATTCAGACATCTGAATCATTAAGAGACTGATTAAGAGGTTGATTAAGAGGTAATCAAACAACCCCTAAGTTAATAAATATCATATAATTCAAATTTATGTTTGAATACAAACCTATTTAATTTTCATCAAAACTAATTTAATATTATATTATCTTTAATTAAATTGCTCTATTTTTCATTTTCTGAGACTCCAGATTGTTATACATTTTAATGTTATATAATTGTTCACTATAAATTGATACTATCACTATTAACTTATAGTCAGTATAGTCTAAAAAATATCATATATTGTGTATTAAGAAAATTAAAAAAAACTCGTACATAAACATTTTAGAATATTAAATATTTTTTGATGATGGATTTATTATCATATATAATGGACTCGGTATCATTTCATTACCCAACCTATACCTAACCTGAATGAACCAAACCAAATCGATAATACAAAATCGGATATAGATATCCTGATGCAAACGTATAGCAATCAAATGGCCAGAATACAAGTCACCAAAGAATTCTCTCTTGAAAAAGGTCGAGAATGTTAATTCAATAAAAACCAAGAAGTCTTCAAAACTTTGTCTAGACAAATATAAAAGAAACAATCAACCCAAAATAGGAAAATACAACAAATGAGAATCTTTTAAAAAAATAACAAAATAAACTATAACTTGTATTAAAATTATCTCCAATGGCCAGCTCCTTTAATTCCTTTTTTTATGCAGCTCTTCCACGCCTCTTGTAGGTTTGGATGATGGGTTTCGTGTCGGGTTCCATGCTCGGGTTTGGGCCGGGTTCAATGGATGCTCCTGCATCATCCTCCCCGTCGGAGAGAGCTCCCCCATCTAAATTGACATCATCGTCATCTATTCCTTCTTCGTATGGTGCTAAATCAGCGACATTGAACGTTGCAGACACGTTGTAGTGGCCCGGTAGATCAACTTTATACGCATTGTCATTTATCTTCTTAACAATCTTGAATGGTCCATCAGCCCGGGGACCATTGTTTTCAGAACCGGATCGGACGTCAAACCGGACGCCTTACTGGTTTGGTGATCGGACCGGTCGGACCGGATTTAACTATATTTTAATTATATTTATATATGTAATTAAATATAAGTAATTTATATATGATTTATACATATATTTTATAGTTATATATAAAACTTAATTATATTTGTATATCCGAAGTACTAATTTATGGTTTAACACCCCGTTTTTACCCGCTAAAAAAAAAAAATAATTGAAAAACCGGTCGGAACCGGCCCGGTTCGCCGGTCCAACCGCCGACTCGGTTTGAACCGGCCGGTTCAAAGCTCAAAAAACGAACCACACTCGACCGGACCGGACAGGCAGCCGAATCGC
>BJCO01364991.1:0-10696 GCA_018326465.1 Flaveria floridana
TTTTGAATTCGGATATCCGAACGGATATCCGAATCCGAATCCGAAATTTCGGATATCCGAATTTCGGATATCCGAAATTTCGGATTCGGATTCGGATAGTGAAATTCACTATCCGAAATTTTCGGATATCCGAAATTCGGATATCTGAATTTCAGATATCCGAAAATGAACACCCCTAAGTAGGATATACTGTGTATGTTTGTTTGTTTGTTTGTTTATCTTATAAGCTTGTTAATCTAAAATAATAAATTTCATAAAAAATATGCATAAACAAACAAACAAACATACCCAGTATGTCCCATTGAAAGTAGGGTCTGGGAGGGGTAGGTGGTGGCCAGTCTTTCCTCTGTCTTAGGAGACAGAGAGACCGCTTCTAAAGAGACCCCCAGCTCGACAACAATAACAACCAAAAATATGCATGCACATACGCATTATATATATATATAACTAGTTTTGTCTTTCATCGCGCTTCGCAGCGGAAGTCGATCGGTTTTCCCACACACACTGCGTTACTTTAATCATTATATGTTCGGCTCGTTAGAAACCATAAAAGCGAACTTTGGTGGCTAAACTCCAAGATACTAAACTTTAATGGCCAAACCCGAAAAATAAAACTTCACTACAAATAGACAAATAGTTTAGCGGCCATACTCTGCAATCCTAAACTTTAAGTGGAAAACGTCAGGTGCTAGCGGTCGGAGTTCTGTCATTTTTCCCGCATACAACTATACGTTACTTTGGTCATTATGTGTCCGGCTCGTTGGAAATCATAAAATCAAAGTTTGGCGGAGAAACTCAAAATTCTAAACTTGATAGGTCAAACTCGAAAAAATAAATTGTTACTATAAATAGTTTAGCGGTCAAACTTTAATATCTTAAACTTTAGTGGCCAGAGTCAAAAACGCAAACCGGCAGATATATAATACTAAACTCTAGTGGGTAAATACGGTAAAAAAATTCACTATAAATAGTTTGGTGATCAAACTCTAAAATCTTAAGCTTTAGTGACCAAAATCAAATAAGTAAAACTTTGGGGTAAAAATATAAATACTTCAAACTAATGTGATTCAAATCTAAAAATTCAAAATAAAACTATTCAATTCCATGTATAATTATAATAGAGTAATTTGGTATCTAGATAGACAATTTTTAAGCCGTTATTTTTAATCAAATATATTTTTAAAACATTATTTTAATCAAATATATTTTTAAAACATTATTTTTAATAAAATATATAAGTTTATAAGTATGTAAAGCATAAACTATTTAAGTTAATACTTTTTTGGGAAGCGTTCAAATAAAAAATATTTTAATCTAAAAAGTTTAAAAGGTAAAGATCTTAACCATCAATTTTTTTAATCAATGGTTGGAGAGAAGTATTTTAGTCATAGTCACTTTTATTAATTTTTTTCAAGTTCATTTATTTTATTTAAACGTTCATAAATTTCATATACGATATCATCTTTTTATAAAATTACATCATAAAAAAGAGTGCATTTTATCTTTAAAACAAGTATAGGTTTATTATATATAATAAATATAATTTTTCTTATAAGCTTGTATGATTTCTACTCGTCATTGTGTCTTAGAGAAATTCATTATGTCTTTTTATTTGTTATTATATTTTTCTAAGTGATGATTTAAAAAATATATAATAGTAAAATAACATTATTATGTATTTTTAGTTTGTAAAACACAATGATAAATTAATAACTAATAATATAATACATTAAAAATAATGACAAATATAAAAAATGATATAAAACGTACAGAAGACACATTTATTGTGTTTTTGGATCGTTATTATGTTATCTTAAACAGTATGAATTTTGCAAATTATATTGTTGAAGTAACATGATTATTTACTTTTTATTGTAAAACACAATAATGATAGGTACAACAAGTTTATATAATCTATAAAAAACTAATTATAAAGACAACACATTGTGTTGTCTTAAATGCTATGAGCTTTTGAAAAATACATTGATGAAATAACACTATTTGTATTTCTAATTGTAAAACACAATAATAGATAAAAAAAAGTTTATATAATCTATAAAAAATAATAAAAAATAACAAATTGTGTTATCTTGAGTATTGTGAATTTTAAAAAATACGTTAATAAAATAACATAATATATACTTCTAATTGTAAAACATAATGATAGATATCAAATTTATGTCATCTATAAAAACAATAACAAAACTAACATAAAATGATATAAAACATAAAACACAATAATGAATATATGTAATAGATGATGATAAAATATATGACATAATAAACTGATATTTGATGATATTATTAGAAACAATGAGATGACATATGCGATACAATGACCAAAATGTTCTCCCATTTAAAACGATAGAATAACACGTATCAAACCCATAATTTTTCTTACCGTTTTTTGGATTAAATAGTTTTCTTTTTTTATACTATAACCCTACCTTAATTTCTTATATATAAAACCCAAACCTAAAGTTTATCTTTTAGCCACATTCAAATGTTTGTATGCATCGAATAGGCGAAGGGCAGATGATGAAGTAGCAATAATTGTAGACGTTCATTGATCCTCTCGATACATCCCCAACAAATTCCCACAGCCACATAACATAAAATGATCAATATCATAGATAAACTTTATTAAAAAAATACTTTGTATCCTTCAACTGTTTCAAGATTAGTTCTGTGGCAATGTCAAGCATGGTATTTCCAAAACTAGGTGGTTTTCCGAGTAGGCGGCAGTTATGCCACCGTAACGCGATGCAGAAACGTGTGCGTGCAGTCGGGAATCGGATTGGAGAAAAACCCGGGTTCCGTTTTAGCAGAATTATCAGAAAGCCTCATGCTTTGGCTACAGAAGTTTCAGCTAAAGAACCCAAGGTAACTGCTCTTGTAATGTTTTTTTTTTCTTGATATTCATTTTGAGGGTTTAAATGGTCAAATATGTAGCATTGTGTACAACACTTGATCCAACTGTTTGTGGGTGGGGGTTTAAACCAGATAAAAAAAAGAGAGAAATTCATCTGACTTATAATTATAATATCTCATTTGAATCAAATAAATTATAATATCTCATGAAATTCAGAAAAAATAAATAAACTTTTACTTTGTGATGGCAGAAGCTTGAGAGCTGAATGAGAGCAAAAAATATTATCATGATTTCGTGGTTCTAATAATAATGCATGTGTAAATATAAAAGAAAATAATTAATAAATATATTTTTATAATGAATACGGGTCCCATTGCAACAAAGTGGATCCATTCGTAACTCTTCTAAAAGATCGTTGAAACTAGAACTTATCAAAAAGGTCAATTAACGTTCTTAAAACCCGATCGGATTGACCGGATGAATAGAGAACCTAATCTAATATTAGTAAATTAATTATTTTACTAAAGCAATAAATGAACTTAAAAAATAATATAAACTAAAAAATCATAAAATATTTAAAAACAAAATCTATAAAAGGCAGAAATTAATTCTAAAAAACATATTAAAAATGTTTACTTGCGGCCTAGCTGTAATCTAAGGTAAAAACACTATGGACCGTAACAACGAATTCGGGGTCATAAAAGAACATGAAATGACTGCTTTGATATTTTACAGACTAATACAACACATAACTAAAAGTATGCACGTATTCTTTTTGGTTAAAGGATGTCCATATAATAAGCTTTGGTGTGCATGATCCTTATTATAAACATCATATTATCAGTTAATGTATTTAGGTAAACAGGTTCGAGTAATTGGTGAGTCTCATTTTGTCCAATACTCATCTTATACCTATGAAATTTTTTAAAACTAATAACATACTTAATCCGGTACGATAATAATTTTCTTATTTTCCTTCTATGTTTCGGTTTTTTAGCATTCCACGTTGATTTCGGGATTTTTTTAAGCTATGTATAGGTAAAAACAAGGTTCATTTTAATCAGTTAAATGTGAACATTATCCATAAGCTAGCTATATTACCTTGATTGGTGATCTGAAAAGTTGTAAAAATTCATGGGGTTTGTTACAAACGACTTGATATGTTTCATAAAGTGAATTAATCGTGTGATTAGATAAATTAGAAAAAAGGATTATTTTAATAATATATTAAGGGGAAACTAACCCATCTCTCACATTTTGCAAAATGCAGGCATCAACCCCTTTGAAAGATAATATGCTGGCAAACTATGTTCCAATCTATGTTATGCTTCAGGTAACGTTTGTACTTAATTATTGCAACATGATATGATATAATATAATATCATATAGTATGATATAGTATAATATAATATAATATAATATGATATGTGTGAATAGTTGGATATCATCACAACCGATAACATTCTCAAAGACAAAGCTGGGCTGGAGAAGCAGTTGAAGCAGTTGCAGGGTGCGGGGGTGGACGGGGTGATGTGTGACGTGTGGTGGGGGATAGTTGAATCCAAAGGCCCAAAGGAGTATGATTGGAGTGCTTATAGGACATTGTTTCAACTTGTTCAAGATTGTAAGCTTAAAATGCAAGTCGTTATGTCGTTTCATCAATGTGGCGGGAACATTGGGGATATTGTGATCATTCCCATCCCGCAATGGGTTCGTGATGTGGGGGAAACCGACCCTGATATATTTCATACCAATAGAACTGGATACCGTAACATAGAGTGTCTCACTATCGGTGTAGATAATCAACCACTTTTTGGTGGTCGTACTGCTATTGAGGTTAGGCTTCTAACTTTATTTCTTATTTTGGTCGTGTTTTATTTCAAACGGGGGTTATATAAATGGCTAAAAAAGGGCAGGTAAAACAGCTTGAAAGTCACCCATGATCTGCATTATTAGCATTCAACCTCCAACATCTTTTTATTTATATTTTTAAATTAATATTGTTGATCTCTCTATAACTAATTTTTTTAATTATTATGTGTTAAAACAGATTAAAAGGTGTTTTAACTTCCATTTGACTTATTATATATACCAATTTTTATGATTAATATCTTGCAGCTATATAGTGACTATATGAAGAGCTTCAGAGAGAACATGGCTGACTTTCTCGATGCAGAACTGTTTACGGATATTGAGGTCGGGCTCGGTCCTGCAGGCGAGCTTAGGTACCCGTCATACCCACAAAACCAAGGATGGGTTTTCCCTGGTATCGGTGAATTTCAGGTGAGCAGCTAAAAGGATATTTGGATTTGCGTTTTGAAACTGACTATCACCTTTTATTTCACAAGTATGTCCATTTTCGATCATTTTATTTATTATTTTTCTAAATAATTATAATTTCACAAACATTCAAGAGTATTATTATTTTTCTAAATAATTATAATTTCACAAACATTCAAGAGTATTATTATTTTACTATTACAACTTAAACAAGCACAAGCACATCCACACTCGTTCATCTGATTCTGATTATTCAATATCAAATCACTTGGTCCAAACTGCATGATAATATGTGATTTTCTGGATTGGGGACTAACATAAACAACAATAAAACTGTTAGTGCTACGACAAGTATCTGAAAGCGGATTTTGAAGAGGCTGCAAATGATGCTGGACATCCGGAATGGGGATTGCCTGATGATGCAGGAGAATACAATGATAGTCCAGATGAAACAGGTTTCTTTGGATCAAAAGGCTACCTGAGTGAAAAGGGAAAGTTTTTCTTGACTTGGTATTCCAACAAGTTAATAATGCATGGTGATCAGATCTTGGATCAAGCCAACAAAGCCTTCTTCGGTTGTAAACTGAAGCTAGCTTGCAAGGTAATAATAAAACTAAAATAAACTGCTTAGATAATACATTTCAAAATGTTGACTTTGGGTCAAAGCGAGTAAAATGATAATTGGGCGGGTTAAAAGATTATGGATCAGATTGGGTTGACCCGTTAACACTGATATTGGACTCGTGCGACGGATGACTTTTAAGCCTTTGTAGTGTTAACCTGTTATCATTTTAGTTAAAAAAAAACTTCAACCTTTTACTAATTCGTAATTATATAACTCAAATCGATCTGTTTCATGTAAGCTGAAATTGGGCTCCTTTTAACAGGTTCACCTTTTTATTATTAACACAAAAGTAATCATATATGAAAACAGGTTTAAGGATTTTCATAAGCCTGGGAAAACAGGCAGGTCAGGTAACGGGTCAAAATGGATTTGTGTGAACTGGGTTCGGGTCAAAACGGGCCGTACAATTTGAGTAGACCCATATGAATCCATTTAGCAAACACAAACTACCTAATTTAAACCCATTTCTTGAAAAACGGTTCATAATTGTCAGGTGTAGTCTTTCACAAGTTTTTTTTTTATTTGTTCAAAAAATCAATTACCTAACCCAACTGTAGTGATTTCTAAGATTTTACTAGAGTACGAAGATGAGATAATGTTAAAGATAACTTTGATACTGCAGATATCAGGTATCCATTGGTGGTATAAAGATGATACTCATGCTGCAGAGCTAACTGCAGGGTACTATAATTTAAATGATCGAGATGGTTATCGCCCCATCGCACGCATGCTTTCAAGGCATTATGGTGCATTCAATTTCACTTGTTTAGAAATGAGGAACTCTGAACAAGACGCAGCTGCAAAAAGTGGAGTTCAAGAGCTTGTCCAACAGGTTAAACTAAATTCATATATCAATTTCATATGAAAATCTATAATACTTGTTGACATATGATGTTTCAAATGTACAAGAACAGGTATTTAGCGCGGTGGAAAGAGAGGAAGTTCTTATGGCAGGGGAAAACGCGCTTGAAAGATACGATCGTGATGCTTATAATCAGATTCTTCTAAATGTGAGACCAAATGGGGTCAGTAGAAATGGACCACCAAAGCTAAAAATGGAAGCTTTAACTTTCCTTCGGTTAGGAGATGAGTTGCTGAAGAAGAAAAATTTTAGGATATTCAAAGCATTTGTGAAGAAACTGCATGCTGATCAGGTATATCCCCACATAAAAGATAAGACTTTTAAAAACTTGTAAGAGGATATTCAAAGCTTTTACCGTGTCTTAGCCTCTTAAAGGTCACCTGTCCTGCGTAAGCTGGGTATTTGTGAGCCAGAGAGTTTTTGTTCCTAACGGGTGTTCTTGTGGTTGAAACAAATGTGAGAGTTTTGATGAATAGATTCGACCCATAAAGCTAAATGTATAATTTTTCTCCAGGAACACACCGCTTGTCCAAGAGAATATACAACTGTAGTCCCGCTGGAGAGATCAAAACCTGAGATCCCAATCGAGGAACTGCTAAAAGCAACCGAAATGCTTGAACCGTTCCCTTTTGATGATCAGACAGACATGAGTGTGGGTGGTGTACTCAATGATCTTATTGATGGTTTGCTAGACATGATTCCTTTCTTTTAAAAAAATGAATGGAAGGATTGCAGCTTTCTAATTCCAACAAGAGTTAAATAGATTAAGATGCCCGTTTAAGAGTAATTTGGCATGTTTAGTATTAATACTGTATATAAAACACTTTGAATTATATCCCACATATAATATCAATATAAAACATTAAAACTCATTGGCTTTGTACATCAATGCATGCACATAAACTTCTCAAGCTTCATGTTGACAGAACATGTCACTAAACAAAAGCGTTTCTCAGATTTCCTTCCGATTTAACAAGAAGTTATGTTGAAGTTAACGTGTCTAACCCATGGATTGACCGGATTAGGTTGACCTGTCAAACCTTTTGTTTACCACCCGTGTATTTCGTTTAGAATTTAAATGTTTATATCATTCTTTTAATCAATTTCTAGTTTATGGTGGTAATCTCCCTGCTCAACATGAGAGGGTGGTACCAACATAGCAGCATTGGACTATTCAAGCAAGGGATCATTCATTGTGTGGCTAACGGTTCGTTTACTCGTCAGTACTTTTTTATGACATGTCATCTGGACGTTGCTCGTGATGTGATATGTGACATGACGTATTACATGGTTAACATAAAAATATAAATATATCATTCAATTTTTACGTCTCTTAATTTGTCTCCAAACTACTCCATCAGCGACAAAAACGTTACGTTGAATAATTTCAAAAAAAGGATCTTTTATAAAAAAATAAATAATATATTATATTTCTATGTTATACATTCCGTCACGAACCACATCACATAATATGTCATAAAAAATTAACGGACTTTACAAAAAGTTAGAATGAGACTATTATTAGTAACAAAAGCGAATGTTGGAATTAATATTGATCAAACTGTTAGTTTGGATTACTAAAATCCAATTTTTCAGAAGCATTTGGAAGAATATTAATTTTATGAAAAAATTGGGTTTATGATGCACACATCTATTACCTATGTGGACAACTTCAAACTCATCACCATATGGACTTTGCTCTCTGTACACTTTATGGGTCTTTGAACAGCTTCAAACTAGGTGTTTTACACATATGAATAAAACCGTAAACTTCTATAAAAAGATTAAAAACTAAGCTACATAATATGAAACTAGGTTTTCATCCCCGTGTGTTGCAGCGGGATCCCGACTCGATTCCAAATATTAAAATGCAGATACAAAAAAACTTGTCGTGATAACTTTCGCTCCCATGTAAAACCTTAAAACACCCCCTGTCATAAAAGCTACCGTCAATAAATATTGTTTACATATATTTTGTGTGACTCGACAGTTACCTAAACTGAATCGACATTCACTGTAGCCTAAGACACAAAAAGTATTCGAATTTTAATATGTTTCCATTTAAAAAAACATATATATTGGAATGTTAACAAAAAGATATAAATGACAAATGGGTGCATGACTTTATAAAATGAAATCATTATAAAAGTCAAACAGCTGAAAAACATATATATTATAGTATAAGACTTGAAAATGAAAATTAAAATATATAAATGACACATAAGTACATGAATTTAATCAGGGCCGGCTCAATGTTTTTCGGTGTCCCGACCGAACTAAGAAAATAGGGCTCTTTTGTAAAAAAAAATATTAAAACCCTCCTCCTTTATCCGGGCTAGGGACCGGCAATAATAAACTAATACGTTTATAGTTGGCGGAGTTAAAATAATTTTTTTTAATTATATATTGTGTGCGTATATATGTTTATATTAAATTTATTTTTCTAGCCTTATATGATGCAAATTCGTTAATGAAATTTTCATAATCAAATCCTTTTAGAAATTCTTTTTCAATAGCCAAAGTGGATAAGCCGTTTAATCTTTCTTGTGACATTGTAGATCTCAAGTATTTTTTTTATAAGTTTTAATTTGGAAAAACTTCGTTCTGCGGATGCTACAGTTACAGGAACAGTTAACAAAATTCTATAGGAAATATATGCATTTGGAAAAGAATTAAAACTTTTAATATAATTCAGTATATCAATTGGTGTGTCTGATTCTAAAGAAATAATTTCTCTTAACATTTTTAGTTCTTGAAATAAATCTAAACCATTAACATCTACGGCATCGTCATATGTTAATATATTTTCAAGGTTAATACACTTTTCCTTTAAACATTCTTCATTCATAGATTTTAACTTTCTAATAGTAAATAAGAAACCAAAAATACTTTCAAACTCTTTAAATTGCTCAAATCTATTTTTAAGTGAGGAGCTAGCTTGGTCTACTATGTATAAAAAGTAATCGATTCTAAAACTTTTAATGGGTGTTTTCAAAGTTTCATTATCAACATTTTCATCAAATTTGGTCTACTATGTATAAAAAGTAATCGATTCTAAAACTTTTAATGGGTGTTTTCAAAGTTTCATTATCAACATTTTCATCAAATTTGGTCTACTATGTATAAAAAGTAATCGATTCTAAAACTTTTAATGGGTGTTTTCAAAGTTTCATTATCAACATTTTCATCAAATTTGGTCTACTATGTATAAAAAGTAATCGATTCTAAAACTTTTAATGGGTGTTTTCAAAGTTTCATTATCAACATTTTCATCAAATTTGGTCTACTATGTATAAAAAGTAATCGATTCTAAAACTTTTAATGGGTGTTTTCAAAGTTTCATTATCAACATTTTCATCAATTTTTTTATTTCTACGAATAATACGTTTTTTATGAAAAGTAGGTTCTACATTCATCTCTAGTGCAGTTTCTTTAGCTGCATTCATAGCCTTTTCAAATCCCTCATCTTTATACTTTTTAGAAAAACATATAAGTCCATCTAATGGAGTTATAGCTTCATCAATATTCATATCTTTGCTTATAGGTTTTTACTAACTATATTAATAGCATACAAAATATTATACCAAATAACCATGCCTAATAAAAATTGAAAATTACCTAATTCAGTTCTAGCTAAGGATTTAGCCTCACTTTTATACTTAAGATCATCATCATCATCATCATCATCATCATCATATTCATCATATAATTCTAATAATGCTTCTCTTAATTGTGGAGCTTACAATCTAATGGCTTTGTGATGTGAGATTAGTAGTTTAATAAAAATGACTTAAATTAAACCTAATTAAACACCTAGTTAAACTATAGACTCTCTAAAACTTAAACTACTGACAGGCAGGTGAACCTATCGACTCTAGCAAAGCTTAAGTAAGTCCGGATATCGAATCCACGAGACTCTTTTAACTATGTTAATTAACCTAAGACTCTTACTACTAATGAAATTATTAATTGAAGGGGGGTTACTAAAAATAGAAAGATGCTAAAATTAGAAACTAAGGAAAACACGAACAAAGAATAGGAAAGAACTTGGAATAGG
>BJCO01364992.1:0-17699 GCA_018326465.1 Flaveria floridana
ACCCCCCCACCCCCAAACCTATGTCACACTTGATAGTTTCGACTAAATTCGAAACACAAAATTGACATCGACATCGAAATGATAACGAAAAGAATATTTTAGAAAATTAAATCTATGATATTAAAAATAAAAAAGAGAAGAAAATCTCCTATAAAAAATAGAAAACCTTAATTATTCAAACCACATCTAGGTTAATATTATAAATATTATAAAAATAATATATTCACGGTTATATCAACCCTTTATATGTTTAAGATATAATTATTATTATTATTCTAGTTATTTTATTACATCAAAATTAAAATCAAGGAAAACATAATGGATTTTCTTACTATGCAATATAAAACTTGATGAACAGTGATGTACAAGTCCCTCAAGCACAATAATAGTACAAGCGGCTAATGCACGGCCTTCCAAATCCCCTTCCGTTTTCCTCCACTGTCTCTCAATTTCGTTGCCTCAACCAGTCTTTATCAAGCTTCCTCCGTTTGTCATCGGTATAATTACATGCATACTTTTCGTCTTCGTCATTGTCGGGTGATTTTGCTCTACCTGTTGGCCGCATTTTGTTGCAGAAAACAACGAGAAAAGTTTGCAAAAGTGTGTGTGTGTGAATCTGATTTTATACATGTTTAAGATTAAATATGTACGTTTTCAATAAAATGGGTTTAAAACAAGAAGGATATAAACCTTATTTATAAACGAAACTTATCCTTAACGTCACTCACAAATCTTTCATGCATCTTTTATATCTTATAATTAATCTTTGCGTTAAATATGCTTTAAAGTTTATTATAGATAACATATTATTTTCTTTTTGTAGGTTACACTTAAAAGAAACGATACAAACTTGCATATGAATGCGTAAATAGATCAAATCGTAAAATCGAAGGTACTAAAACAACTACAATGACCCATGATCCGGCCATATGTTCTCTAGCTTAATTATGTTTTATGAAAATTCCAATTTTAAAAATTACTAATTAAATTGCTTCAGAAAGTAAAATTTTGTTTTATTCCGTAAGACAAACGATGTAAATACAATAATGTGTTTACGTCACATGGTGGGGGATGTGAAGAATAACGAACGACGTGATCTTTGGAAAATCTCGGCGTATGAATGAAACTTTATTTGATGACGTGGTGCATTTTTCCTTCCAATTTTGGTATAGTGGTAGGAAACAAAAACGTCAAATATCTTGCGTCAAAGGTTACAAAATCCTTTAATAGACAAGAAAAAACATATAATTATGTCATATTGACTTCATTATATTATGAGCAATGTTGCAATTTAAGACATAGGGAGTGGTTATTATTTTTCTATTTTTTGCTGCATCTCATATTATCTCTTATCTTTCTCATGTCTTCCTGTTAGGTCTTTCGTATTTAGTGAGAATATATGGTCTTATCAGTTATCATTTTTCAGGTCAATGATGTAAGTGGTGGAGTAGTTAATGGGTTGACCTGGCGTACTAAGTGACCCAGGTTCAAATCCCACAACCCCATTTAACTTCTGCGGCATCCAGGTGAGGGTTTGGCTCGGGGTTTCATCCCGGGTTCGATCCTGATGGGGGGCGAGGGTTTACGGATTCAATCCGGTTCCCGCGCATCTGGGGGGTATGACTTACGACTGACGGCTAGGTCCAAGGTAACCAATCCCGATAGATCGTCAGGTTCGGAGTCCTCTGCTGTTAAAAAAAAAAACAAGAAGTTATCATTTTTCAGCATTTCTTCTCATTTTTCACTATTTTTTTCACATTTCCCTCAAACTAGTCGAATTTATTTTCTCAATCAATTCATAAACTCCATGTGCTCTTACTAATCTCCTACAACATTTTTAAAAAGTAAACATCATCTCATTGAGCTTCACTTTGGCTTCCTTCACCTACATGTTCCTGTTGGATCCCCGGGTAGTCCTCCACAGGAAAATTGGTCTTGGCGGCCTTCCCCCGATAGCGAATGTTGGCCCTGTCGTAAGCTCGAGCGGCCTCTTCGGCGGTCCTGAAGGTCCCGAGCCACTTTCGCTCTTTCCCGGGGACCATAATCTCTGCGGCCCACTTACCCGAGGCTCGTAAACTCACTCCTCTGTACTTGATCTTCCCCCTCCTCTCATGTCCTGCACTAGTACTTGTGGTGTACAAATCACACCCCAAACAGTCATCTGGCACCCTCATTCCACACCCGCTGCATGTCTCCTGCTTGGGCGGGCTCTCGACGATCACGACATCGCTCGGGCCGATGGCGGTGTTGGTATCGCCTCCTCGTATGATATGGGTGAGGGCTGAAACAATGACGGAATGTTCAGATTCAGCTGCGGTTTGTGGGAATAGTACTGTAGGATTGATATTAATGTTGTTGTTCATTTTGAAGAAGCTAGGGTGAGGTTGTGAGAAACTGAGAAACCTGGAACGTGTTGTTGATTGCATTATATAGTTTCGTCATACGCTGCTTTAATTTGAATCCGAGTGGGATTGGCAAGTGATTGATAATAGCCGAAATTTCTCTCATGTCGTATTGTCATGTCGTATTGTCAACTATTTATAAGTTTGAACCCGTTTTTTGAGTTTTTTTTGCTATTGGTACGTGAGGTTTGAAAAGTGACAGAAGCAACATAAAAGTAGTTGATGTGAAATATTTCAAATATATATATTTTCTGAATTTTATGATAGTAAAAAATAAATAAAATGGAACTGTTGTAGTTTAAGGGAAAATTACAAAATGAAACGTTTAGCTTATCCTAATTATAAAAATTAAAAATAGTTGTCAAAAAATTATTAAATTATTTAACCAATAAGGTAGTGTCATGTATTAAAATCTCGTCACGTTAACGAGACTTTCATTTAACTCATCGCTCCTTTTAAAATCTGGCCACGTTAGCGAGCTTTTTACTCAATTCCTCGCCCGTTTTTATAATTTCGTCATGTCAACCAGATTTTCCTCAATTCCTCGCCATTTTACTAGGAAGCAAATAATTTAAATTTTTGATGCCACATAAAAGAGGAGTTTATCAAAAATGTTTAGTTTTTAGGAAGAGGTTATGAGTTGGAGTCTTATTATGAACAAAAATATATAGTTTTTAGAAATGAGGCTTCTCCAGTTTATCAGTTTTTAGGTTTACTACTGAGTGGATTGAGATACAATCCCGACTGTAAAATTAATAGGTGAGTCATATTAAGATAACACATATCTTTCGAAACAAAGTCGTACATTTGTCGTTAAGAATATTAATTAAAAAACTAATAAAAACCAATTAATTGTTTACCTCGTTGCTTTTATAATAAAAAAAATACTACAAATTACATCCACAAATCTCTTAATAAGCAAAAATGTCTATGTCTAGTATTATAAACGAATCAAATGATATTCAATGCTGTAAACGATTCAAACATTCGGTGAGTATTAACAAGGAGTTTCGTGCATATAAATAAGTGAACCGTTCAACACAAAGTACATTTACGTTTGTTTATCTAGTAAATGAATGAACATGAAAAATGAATGTCGTTTATTTAAGTTCATACCTTTAGTGAATGAATAAATATGATCATAGATTTCATTCATTTACGTCTTTTGTGTTCGTATATATTCGTACTTTTTCCATGGAATGAATACTAATGTCTAAGTCGTTGAAACCGATTCTTACAGATTTCAACATCTCCTCTATAATAATAATTATAAGCAAATGATATTATTATGCTATATAAAAGAGTTAAGTGCTTTTTATTTTTTTTGTTTCATAAAAAAATATCATTTGAATCTAAAAGTTTAAATTTGTCATTCGCATCCAAAGATTTTATTAAAATTATTATTTGAATCCATTTAACCACATCTAATTAAAATTGTTAACTTTTTTCGTTAACTTTCCTACATCGGGACATTTTAGTCAAAACGATTACAAAATAAAAGACTAGCCTACGTGATGGAATTTATGTGTTCAGTCTCCTGATAATCACCATTGTGAATTTGATGGTTCAACATAACTACTAAACAAAAAAAACAATAACAAGACAAAACAACAATAAAACTATGGAGTCAGGTTATAATTATAATAAACAAAACAGACTGAGCGCATAAAATCCTAACATGGAGTTGGTTTTTATTTTGTAACTGTATTAACTAAAATAACCCTTACATTAGAATAACGGTATTAATTAGGGGTAGTCAAATGGATTCAAATGATAATTTTAGCAAAATCTTGGGATTTAAATGATAAAATTAAACCTTTTTTATTCAAATGATAATTTTTATAAAATCACATAGATGAAAGAAGCACTTAGCTCTATTTAAAAATATAACTATAAATACATAATTATAGATGTGTGTAATATATAACATAGGCGCATGTAGATTAATATTAAAAAAAAAACTTATGGCAGTTTATTGAAAACTTCGCTACAATGATTTGTAGAAATGTCATAAAAATATGACAAAACTTGAAATAAATTACAAAAATGGAAGAGTTTTCACATTTCAAATAAATAAAAATAATGATTGTTATGTGGTTAGAGAAAAAGGCCACATCAGCGACAGCGAGAGTTGACGGTTATTTTAAAAAAGACAAAGGTCTAAGGTTAGCTTTGTAATTTGAGAAGTCAATGTGTTTTATATTCCTGTAGTTTAATTGTCAAATTGGAATATATCGCAAGGGACAGGATCATTATTATTCATTTTAATATGTTAGTACGCTCTCTGAGTTGTTTCTAAAATCATCAGAATATTTAATTTAAAAAAATGCTCATGTTTAACGCGTGGTGAGGCTGGTGCCTTTCGGTTTTATCGTACCAAACCGATGTGGGTAAAATGGAAACCCCACACTACTAAAGACACAAGGCATATTGCAGCCTTTTGAAAACATCTTTTCAAAAAATTAATTTTTTAAATAAAATGATACATTATCTAACGAAAAGTTAATATATAATGTAATCTCATCTTATGCAACATTTTGTAAATAGTTGCTATATATGTCATGCAATCTTTTTATAAAATCTAATGGCAATATTTTATCTGTGTTGTGTTAGTTTTCTTATTTCTTTATCAGTGAAATAAAAGATGTTCAGACACTAAATATTACATACACTCCCTATGTATACCATGTCATTAGGTCATAGAACTCTGTGTATCGTCTTAATAATAAAGTAAGTACTTATTGTCGCTGCTTAATAAAGGAAACTCTTATTTTTGTTTCCGTACATGTTAAGGTACCCAACTTTACATATATGTGCGTGTAAATTTATAAGTTGGACCACTTGATTTTAGTCAAGACACAAAACACCAAACAGAAACCCAAAATAATAATTTAGTTTTCTTCGAGAAGAAAGAAAAATAACAAGTCATACGCTCTAAAGGTAGATTTTTCACTTAGATGGTTTACTTTGTCAATGACAGTGAAGACACTTAGAATATGCCCAGAAATTTGTATCCAAATTGTCCACCTTCTTTTGGTGGATCTCAATCGAATCATTATTTTTTTGTAAATTGATAAAGAAAAATAATATAAGCATCAGCGAAAACGAATTTTAGCTTGTACGTATTACCTTTTGGCCATTTTATTTAAAAAGAATCGAACTCTTATTTCGATAATAGTTTTGGCAATTATATTTAGTATATAATAATTAGAAGAACAGCAAAAAGTGTAGAAGATACATGTATTAGAACATTCATAATTTCACATTAGGTTATTTAAATTTATTTGAATGTGTTTCTTATATTTTAGAAAATAGTTGTAAGTGTATGAAAGAGAAAAATTTGACGTATATATTTATATTTGAGAAAATATTGTTCAACCCTTATAAAATTTATAATATTATTTTAAATATGGTTGTAAGTTAGGGAAAGATAAAAACTAATGATAAAGATATAAAAATATTATTTAATTGAAAATAAAAAATTAAAATATAATAATTTTTAGTATAATTATAAGAAAAGTAATATGAAATCTGATTTGAATGCACTAGGTCTGTTTCTGAGTGTGTTGATCCATTTTCTCATTTTAAATTAAAAATAATAAAAAAAGCTTTATTAGTTGATAAATGTATTAATGCCTCTTTGGTTTTAGACCCGTGAATCTCCTAACCGTTGTTCTTAGTTTTATACATGCCCATCTATGAGATTAAAAAAAAATTGGTCTTGACAAGGGGATAAAATTAGTTGATATGAAAAAAGTATTTTGGATTTTAAGATAATAAAAAATAAGATAAAAACAGTTGTGGCTTAATGGCCAGTCAGATCAAAATACATCATAAGAAAGTTATTAGTTATTTGTTTTAATATGTTAATCAACGAGTGGTGGAATCCGTGGCGGATTTAAAAGACAAGCTTAAGGGTAACATAATTTTTTTTACCTTACGTGCAGTGACGGAACCAGAAATTGTGCAATGACGGAACCAGAAATTAAATACCTGCGGGGTCACTATTTTTTATAATTAGCTTCTAATGAAACAAAATAAAAATTTTTAGGTTGTTCGATTGAGTAGAGTCAGATCGGGTCGGAATAGACATAATTAAATTGCATTGAATTGTTAACAAAAATACAATACCAAAAGAAATTAAAAAAAAGTTTACATTTTATAGTGTTTCGTACGCGTCTTCATATTTTGATGCTTTCTTTTAATAACGATTCACGTTCTCTAAGTTTCAAATTTAAACAATAACTATAATAATTAAATTAAACATAAAATATCCATGATAAACAAATAACCATATAAGAGCAAGTAGATTGATACACTCTTTACATCATCTGTTTTTGTTTATTATCTTATATTTTTAAAATTGAGTTTTAATAAATTTTTATAGAAGTTTGAATATAGGTCATACTCTCATCATTCTAACAACATTTCTAAGGTTTAGATATAAATTGTCAAGGTTTTAAACAAAAAATAACAGAAACATCAATGTTTTATTTTCTTTCTTCTTTTTCCTTTTCTTTTGCATAAAAGAATAAATAAAATGTGTATGATCATTGAAAAAAAAGTTTTATTCTGTTATGTTATATACTAGTATTAAGCTCACTCGCGTTGCAATGGGAGTCGTAAAACCATTGAAATAATATTAATGTCACACCACCGCCAGTAACCACCAACACTGAAGAAAACAACAAAACAAAAAAATAAATCAAATTAAAAGTATACGTAAAAACATTGAAATATACACTTACGCAAAGCAAAAAATAAAACAATAACTAAATTGATCTAGGACCAGCGCATTATGACATGACCGTTAAACTGGAAAAATAAGTGAAAAAACGTTGAATCACACACGCACGTTGCGTCGTGTTAACTCGTAACTTTAGACCGAAACGTATAACGGAAAATTTGTAAAATTTAAAAAGTATAGAGAACTAAAGTTAAAAGTAAAGAAAATATTGAGGCTAAATTATAAAATATGTAAAACTATTGGATTAAAATAAAAAAGTTAATGATTAAAAAAAGAAAGTGGGTACATCCCATAAAGCACATAATACAACTTACAATGCATACAATGCATACAAATAATTAATATATATATAATTTTTTTAGGCTTATTATTGTATAGGGTTGGGTATGGGTATTTTGGGGCTTTATGTTATTGGGTAATGAGTAATGGTTATTTATGTTATTATAGAATGTATTTTTTTATAAATTATTAGACTTTTGGTTATAAAATTTAAAACTTTTTATGAAGCGCTGAGTTTAAAATTTTTTTAGGGGTAACGTAATTCCTTCTCAGGGGTAACGTAAAATCGAAACCTTCTTTTTACATAAAATCAAAAAAAAAAATTGCACTACCCGTAACAAGTAGCGGAAGCTACCCCTCAATTCTACGTATGTCCGCCACTAGGTGGAATTGTGCAATGCACGGGCAATGCATAGCCATCGCCCATCAGTTATATGTATAATATGTATATAAGGACGGATGTATGTATTGTTTGGTAAAAGATTGTTGTATTGTATCTAGTGAGTACTGACACGTCTCTAACGGAATAAAATTTGCGCCAAAACGTATCAAAATTTCGCGACAATATGTATGAAAATAACAAATTCATAGAAAATTCAAAATTATGTCATATTAGATCCGACTTGGTTTCAAATAATATTTATACCATAACTTAGATAACACAAGAACGTCACAACGGTATATTTAAATATTCTATTGTAAAAGTTATAAAATAAAAATAAAATATCTAAAACAATTATTATTATATTTAAATTTTTCAAAAAATCAATTTATGCTAAAATATATAACATGAAAGGTAGGGCTACAAACGAACCGAACGAACACGAACAAAGCCTTGTTCTTGTTCGTTCGGTAAGAAATAAAATTGTTCATGAACTGTTCACGAACGCTTATTGGACAAGATTCTTTGTTCGTGTTCGTTCATTAAGAAATGAACATGTTCATAAAAAGTTCACGAACACTTACCAAACGCAAACGAACACAAGCAAAAGCAAACGAACACAAACAACTGTTCATGAACGGACATAAAGAAGCCCATGAACACAAACGAATACAAATGATTGTAGATTTATTTTAAAACAAAATTTACATTTTTATTACAAACACTACACAAAATCAATAAAAAATAATCACTACACAAAATCAATCAAAAATAAATAAGTACTTAACATAAATATAAAAAAATACTTGATATAATGTCATAAAGTAAATGCCACAAAAATTAAGAATATAAACGAACACATTAACAAACATATTATCGAACGTTCACGAACGGACATTGACGAACATAAACGAACACATTATCGAACATAAACGAACACATTATCGAACGTTCACGAACATAAATGAACGAACGCGGCTTGTGTTCATGTTCGTTTATTTAACTAAAAGAACGAAATTTTATTGTTCGTGTTCGTTCATTAACTAAACGGACGAACATAAACGAACTTCACGCCGAACGGTTCACGAACTGTTCGCTAAACGTTTAATTCGTTTGCAGCCCTAATAACAGACACTCCTTATGTGTGCATATATTCATATCATCGAGGTACATGTTAAGTTACAGAATGTTTTATATTCATGTTAGCACGTAATCCAAACTTCATGTGTTCATCTTAATACTAAAACAGATACTTTATCTTGGTGTTTAATAACTAAATTCGTATTTTTGTTTTCGTATACGTTAAGGTAATAAAATTGTATACATGTGTGTGTCTATAAAAGTATAGTTTATTATCTGTTTTTCTTTGACCACTTGATTTTAGTGAAAGTCACAAAAAATCAAACGGAAACCCAAAATTATAATTTAGTTTTTGCCAAAAAGAAAAGAAAAGAACACGTCATACGCTATAATTTTAGATGATCCATTTAGATTATTAGATATTTTAGTTTTGTCATCATGCAAGTGAAGAAACTTAGAATATGCCTCAAAATATTTCCAAATTGTCCTCCGTTTTTTGTTGGTAGACTTCATTTCTTGTTATATTTAAATGGATAAATAAATTAATATTAACATCATCCAAAACGTATTTTATTTTGTATTAAGAGTAAATTTCGGTTTTGGTCCCTGTGGTTTAACAATTTTAACTATTTCAGTTCAAAAAGAAATCTTTGATCATATCATACCATGTGGTTTTATTTTTATAACGATTTTAGTCCCTGACACTAACTCTTTTAGTTTTTATAGTTAAATGTAAGGATACTTTGATCATTTTACATTTAGGGACTAGTTATGTAAATTATATTATATTAAGATAATTATTGTAATCTTTTATATTATAAGTTCAAAATCAAAATCGGAGCTCAAATACGCTTAATCGATCGAATCAATGAACAATCAAAATTTTGCGGATTTTGGGTGAGAGAAGAAGAAGATGATGAAGATGCAGAGATCAAAGAACAATCCGATTTGATATGATTTGATTATTATATTTAAATATTTTTGTTGAGAAATTCCTTTCAGACAAATTGTTCTTTAATTCTTCGATGATGGGTACGACATCATCGGCTACCGCCTGCGCCACCGCTAGCGTCACCGCCACCGCCACCCCCTGTGCCATCACCACCACCTGCCTGCAACATCGTCACACTTGCAACAACTGTTCACTCTCTACGAATCTAGTGGTAGGGTGGGGTGGGTGGGTTGGGAGATCTGTAGATGTGTGGGTGTCTGGCGATGGTGGATGTTCGGAGATGAGGAAGAAGATGATGGAACTTGTGGTTATTCAGTGGTGCAGAGTGTTCGGCGAGAGATGGTTGTCCGGCGGTGGTGTAAAGGGCCGCAATGGTGCAGGCGGTGTGTGATGTTGTAGACGGTGGTGGTGGTCGTTGTTCGAAGATGAGGAAAAAACCGGTGGGGATGGTGGTTCTCCGGCAATGGGGGTTGTTCGAAAACGAGGAAGAAGACAATGGAGGTCTTGTAGTTGATTCTAGCATCGGAGGTGAGCAGGGCAGGCGGTGGATGGCAATTGGTTGATGTGGTTGGTAAGGGTTTGGGTGTGGATGGTGGCGGTGGCGATGTGATGATAGAAGTAGGATTAAGAAGGAAGAAGATAGATGTGATTAGGTTTGACTTTAGGGTTTTTATTTTATTATAGTTTATTTTATTTTATTAATTTGATTTTAGGTGTAAAAGGATAAAAATACTCCTAGATTTAACTAAAAAACTAACGGAGTTAGTGTTAGAGACCAAAACCGTTACAAAAATAAAACCAAAGGGCATGATATGATCAAAGATTCCTTTTTGGACTGACATAGTTAAAATGGTTAAACCACAGAGACCAAACCTGAAATTTACTCTTGTATTAGCTTTTAGCCATTTTAGGTTATATGAATCGAACTCTTAATATGATAATAGTTTTGGTTAATATATTTAGATATAATATCTAAAAGAATAGCACAAAGCGTAGAGCGTACATACATTAAAGGACATGTGTAATGAGTTAAGGTCCATTTCTGAATGAACCATTTAGGTTAACACACTATATCACCCTAAAAAAGAAGCCAACTTCGTTAGTTAAGGATTGTCTTAATGTATGTTTGGCTTCAAACCCGTGAACCTCCTAACTAAGTAACTGATGTTCATAGTTTTACATACTCTATTCCATCTTGAGAAGACGAGAATGACATAACGTCACCAAGACATCTTCAAAACAAAAGAGTCTCTTCCTATGAACTGCTCCTCAAGGCATGACAATATCTCATGATTTTGTAGCAACAAAAGGCATTGTGAGCTCAATTATGATGGTAAATGCTTTAAAGGTGAAGAGGCTAAATTGTAAGAGGCTAAAAGGGTGTTGATTAGTGACGTAAATTCTAGATAAAAAATAGTCTACTTTTATTAATCAATATATCTACATCATAATAATTTAAGGACGTGGATATTGATACACTCCAAAATTATAAATTAACAACCCAAATTTCTATACGGGACGTATAACCCCTCTGACAACCCCCTGAATTTTTCATCGTAGTCAATATCGATATTTGTTATACGCGTCGTATTACCTTATATGTGTCATATAGGGGGTCGCATAAGACTATATGGGGCGTATAGCTCTCTGACAGCGCCCCTGAATTTTCCTCGTTTTCAGTGTATTCGATCCTCGTATAAGACTATATGGAACAAAACAATTGAGTCATGATGAAAGATATAGGTGGTCCAAACCGGTACACGACAGAATTATTGCAATCGTGTGGGTTTTGCCAGTTCGGTTTTTATTTATTATTGTTTTTTGGTTTTCTTTTAGGGATGATTCTTAAAAATGTTCTTTTTTCTTATTTTTTTCTCAAAATGTTACATCCAGACAAGACGTGAGCGCCTATGGTAGTTCACTCAGATCGTGGACGTGTTCTTTAATAAAATATTCGTTTTTTAGAATAAATTGAATTACAACTATACTTGCACCCGCCTTTATGTACAAGAGCTCGCCTGCTTTTAATTTTTTTCTTTTAAAATATGACAACAAGAATTCCAAAAATAGAAAACCTTTTATTTTTAATTTCGTTAGAAATTTTACTAACGGATTACTTGTGATCCCACGAAATCCTAAACAAGTTAAAAAATAGTCATCGGAAAATCACATGTTTATCGGTCATCAATTAATTACTAAAAAATTCCAAAAGATCTCAAAAGATAAATGAAGAATTAGGTTTTTATATATATTTTTAATAATCAAGATCGATTTCTTAAAATTATAAAGAACTTATTTATTATCATAACAATATATAACAATGTTATGGTTATTGATGATCATCTATGATCAATATTAGTAGGTGATGGTCGGTTAGAATCAATGATGATAGGTTTGAGTAAATGGTGGTTAGTTATGGTTTATGGATCAAAATTGGATATTCGGATTTCCAATTTATAGAATTAGAATTTGATGTTTGGTAATTGTCTGTTAATGCATGGTAGATTTGATTGTTGGTTATACAAAGGGAATAATAAAAATTTATATATAAATTTGCACCATAAAAACGAGGGTTTTTTATCTTTAAAACAATCATAGTATCGTTAGATAAAAAGATAATAAACTTTTCTATGTTTTTAAGGTTGGAAAATATTTGTACGTCATTTTGTCTTTATTACAATTCATTGTGTTTTTTTGTTAATTATTGTGTTTTTTAAAATGATAAATTCTAAGAGATATATATTTGTGAAATAACACTAAATTGTGTATTTCTAGTATATAAAACATAATGATAAATTAATAAATAAATAATTTAATATATTAAAAATAATAATAAAATAACATAATGATATGATAATACTCAATGATAAAATGTCTCATTATGTTTTTTGTCATCATTGTGTTATCTTGAAAACTATAAGTTTTAAAAAATAAATTTGTGAAATAACATCATTGTGTAATTATTATTAGAAAACACAATGATAGATAATAACAAGTTTATGTAATCTATAAAAAAACAATGACAAACATAACACACTATGTTAACCTAAACAATATAAGTTACAAAAAATACACTAATAATATAACATTATTATGTACTTTTAATTGTCAAACACAATAATAGATAATGGATTTATATAATCTACGAAAAGAATGACAAAAATAATATAAAAAAATCTAAAACGTGAAACACAATAATATATACATATAACAAATGATGAAAAATATATGACATTTGACCCAATAAACGTAGTATTTGACATAATTATCAAAATGACATCCTCTATAAAACAATAAAAAGACACGTATCAAACTCATAATACTTCTTCGGTTTTTAGATTAATTACCATTTTTATAATAACCCTATCTAAATTATTGACATATGTCGAGATACTATAATCCTGTTACATATTTATAACCATCAAAGAATAGAAAAGAATGATTTCTACGTTCAAATATTTATCTTTATATTATAATATGTAATAGCTGATCGTAATAATTATGATAAAATGATTTTACTTTCAATGTAAACATTTCGTAGTGGAACACAAATTTAAATCTTAAAAGTGGAGGCAGTAAATGTGCAAGAGGCTGAAAATGTGGGGCAATTAAGTAAACTTTTCTTGACTTAATCTGTCAACATCTTATGACGTTAACGCTTACGTTATACAACGGTTTCAAAGACTACATTGCCCAATGATGGGTGGTCAAAACCAAGACTTCAAACGATTTCACACCCATGTTATTACACTTTGTTTGATTTTTTAGGTGTTCATATTTATTAATAGAAAATATGTGTACGGAATTAAACGAATCATTATCAATGTTGGGATTCCACGTAAGGCAAGACCACGACTCAAAAGTCGAAAGCCCCTACTTAACAAAAAGCCAAGATCTCGAAGGACAACCAAGGGTGTGGACAAAAGGTAAGGGTCAAGTGGCCCCATAGAATTTTGTTTATATAATTCAAATCCGAGGAAATTTAACGATGATTTCATTAAAGTGCAAGAATAAAACGGGACAGGAGGTGTTAGCCCTCATTTTCTTTTGTTTTTAAAGTTATGTGAGCGATACATATAGCTTGGCATGGAATGCTTAAAACCTAATAAAACTACAGAAGTCATAGATATAAACGCCTTTCATTTTGTGTTTGAAAAGTGCTATGTTTTTGTGCTTTACATTTCTTGCCTCGGCTTGTCGCCCTCTCGATTTTGTGCGCCAAGTGCTTTTTAAAACCAAGCCACCACCCTAAAACTGATCTTAAACATACATCAAAAAACGACTTAAAAGGTTAAAACATGGGCGTACCTAGACTATAGCGAGGAGGGGCAACCACCCACCCTAAAAAAGATATCCAGTGTTATATATATGTGAATATCTCGACCACCCCCCATAAAATTTTACAATCGTTCCCCATAAATGTTTGAAACTGAAGAAATAACAAGATTGTCTCAATGACATTGCCACTGATGGAACTAGAATAGGGTTCGATAACCTTCTAACAGTCCGGTGAATTATATTTTATCAGTAATTCGGGGTCTATAACCAAGTAGTTTTTTTTAGTAGTTTCACCCGTAAATAATGAAGTAAATGGAAGAAAAAAAGAAAATTATATATTAAGATAAATGATTTTAACAATAAAACAAACAAAAATATATTGGTTTCAAGATATGAGGGAACAAATTTATATTTACCGGCCGATATTTTTCTCAAACATGTTAAATACTATCGTTATTAAAGAGTTTGGAAATAGCTTTAACGATAAGTATAATTGTTTCAAACAAATCAGATACCATCACTTTTATCAATATAATCGCTTTAAGTATCACATATCATCACTTTTATGAGTATAATTATTTCAATATGGTTTTTTAATATATATATATATATATATATATATATATATATATATATATATAAATACAAGAGTTTGAGAACTTTTTTAACGATGCTATTCGACAATGATTCAAATCCGCTCCATTCTAAGCCGAACTGGATCGAAAAAATATAACATATTACGATAGCTATAAAAAAAGAATTTACCCCCACAAAAGTATTTCGGGGTCCGCCACTATATATATCAAAATATCAAAAGATCATTATACTTTTAACAATTTTTTAATTTTAATGGTTTTATGTTACATGTATAAAAATGTCCGAATAAGTCAAAATTTAAAGTTTTTATCAAAAATCAATTAGCTTATAACATTAAAATCATATAGTTGGGTCAATCATTCTAAAATGCCGATTTATATAAGACCATATGTAATGGTTAATGTTCTTTAAAAGGTATTTCCTATCACATAAGTACCAACTCATTAACACTTTTTTTTAAGTAAAAAGATAAATCATGGTTGACGCCCCTTAATGCCCTTTAATCATTATCTAATTATGATACTTATGAGAATTATAGCGTTATGGTGGACACATCTCCCACCTAACGCCTCTATAATGCCCATGTGAGTGGTATGAGGACGTTTTAAAGTGCTATAAGGTCAAAGAAAAACTACGATTCATAACTACGACAACAACAAAATCAAATATGATAGCAACAAAATCAAATAACTACAAATGATTGTATATATTTCCTCTTTTAACTCCTATAAATTTATGAACATCCATCCATTTTATCGCCACAATGATGACCCCTTATTAGGGGAGGAATCAAATGAAAACCACCATTTTAAGAGAAAACCAAAAAAACTAATCTCCACCAATCATTTAATTTCTAATATATTTTTTATTTTATTGTTAAAAGGGCATAGTTGTAAATTTGTTACCTTGTTATATTTGGTAATTATTTATTTTAATTCAAATCCTTTAGATTATTTTTCAATCAATATATTTTTTAAATCCTTTCATTAATCAAAAAAATTCATAAGTCCCTTAATCATCAATGTTATAGCAAAGCTTTATATCACCTTTATCATCAAAGTCCTCAATCAATACAACATAACCCATGTTTGTATTCGGCTATAACCAATAGTAACCCTGGTGATTTTTATGGATCTTGGATTTTAGTTCTCTAATGGTTTGATTTTGTTTGTTACAAGGTTGATTTTTTCTTCTTTGTTTTGATTTTAGACGATACTAGAAACTCAAAAGTCCATCGATGATGATTTGAGAAATCAATTGTGATTGTTACAAGGTTGAGGTTTGATTCTTTTCTAAAATGGATTTTGACCTTCGAATCCAAGAAACGTTTCTAGTCTGTTCATATTTTTAGTGATTTCATAATGAAGATGATAAACTATGTTTGGTTTCAAACACGAAGAATACAAAAAACATGAAAAACGCAATGAATGGGACGAAAATAGTTGTTACATATACGTAGCACTGTTGCTACATTTAACTAGCAATGTTGTTACATATACGTAACATTGTTATTACATGTACGTGAAGCTGTTGTTCCATATATGTGATGCTGGTGTTACATATACACAATGTTGATGTTACATGTACACAATGCTGATGTTACATGTACGTAAGTCTATTGTTTTAAAGAACTTTATAGCATGAAGTATGTATAGGTAGTACATGTATGTACCCTTAGAAATTAAACTACGGTAATATGATCATTGCTTATTAAAAAGTGGTGTTTATATACATGCTATATATATGTAAATGTTTGTGTACACAACTACATAGATTTAATCTAAGTGCTTCCATATATGCTAATCAATTTTATACTCTTTTTGGCTGTAATGTGATATTGATGTACATATGTAACGTTAGTTAGCTTATATATACGTAGTGATACATATATGTATCTTAGTTACCAAGCTGATAAAATATTCAGATTATTGCACTTTGATATTCATACGTATTTTTTTATAAGTACATGCATCTAGTTTTAAAACTTAAAAGAGAGAAGAGAATGAGAGAGAGAGAGAGAGAGAGAGAGAGAAAGAGAGAAAGAAAGAGAAAGAGAGAGAGTGAGTGACTATAGGGATTAAATTAATTAAAAGTGAAAGTTTTCATATATTTTCAAATGTGTTTTACATGTTATATCCCTACAACTTGATAAATAAATCATGTAACTACCAATTATTTACAATCTTACTATTGTATAATCTCAACCATAGATTACACAAATCAATTGCGGATTATTGGTTTTCTTAGTTTTTTAGCAAAATATGGTTTTCTCTTGAACCCTCCCCATGATCATTATAACGTTTACCTTAAATCAATAAGTAATTTAATTGTATTAATTTTTTTAAACATCAATATTCTTTTCACTTTAACAAAAAAACATAAATGCTATTAGTTGGACTTGGACCAAACTCAACACAAAAGCACTGGCTTGATGCCTTAATTATTTTATTATGGGCTAATGTATATGGGCCGACAAGCAGGCCGGTTCTAACAAAAAGAGCATCATGGCTTTCAAATTTTTTGCGTAACCACCGTCTCATATACCGACTCAACTCAACCTAATCGTTTATTAAAATATAAATTTTCTCTTTACATAAATAGCTCAACCTAACTTAATTTTTCATAAGCACAACTTAATTCAACCCAATTTTTTTTTTACATTAATATGATTTTCTTAAATTATTTTTACAAAATTAAAAAATATTTATTTTAGAGCGTTATGCATGAGGCATGACAGATATGATGAACTAGGCCCGTCGATTTTATCCGTACCCGATTAACCCGCCCGACCCAATCTTACCCGTACCCGAAGAAACCCGACCCGAACAACCCGTTACCCGAACAACCCGAAAACCGATTAAACCGATTCTTATTCGGGTCGGGTTTCGGATAAACTTTCAAACCTCAAAAACCCGAATAACCCGAACCGATTAACCCGAAATCCGAATAACCCGATCAACTCATATTATAATTAAGCAAATT
>BJCO01364993.1:0-13687 GCA_018326465.1 Flaveria floridana
TAACTTCTTTATATATTCATATGTTTATTTTTTTTAAATTATTTATGAAGTGATCTACTTCTTAAATCTGGCTTGACTGATCTGACAAGTAATCGATAGGGACATCCACTTTAATATCCGGTGTGGTTCTGAAAACATTATCTTTAATATTTCTTGCAGAATATTTTATGATGGTTCACTATATGATTTAAATAATGAAAATCCCCTATAGATTCTATGATAGAGTTTATGATCACAATTCTAAGATTAAAAGGGAATCGCAATCGTACAAAGTTTTTTATCCATCATTGGAACCAGACTAGAAAAGAGAGAAAAAAAAAAGCAAATTTGAGTGAACGAATAGCATAAGTTCTAGTATGAGCTACAAAGTTACATGACATGATGTTAACTCCCACACAATTTATTTTGAAAAAGACTTTCATTTGATGTTTTGAAGGTTTTCAGGGATTGGATAAGACAACTACATTTACCAATCCTTATAACATCCTATTATTTAAATTCTCTCATTTACTAATTAAGATATTGATCTTTAGGGCATGAGCCTAGACAGCCTCACAAATCAAGCCAAATATCTCTCGTCTTCATGATCATGTGTTTGTGGCTTCAAAAACCACTATTGTATTGCATACGCTATTGTAGCTTTAATTGAATTATTGAGTTCGAAAATCATACAAGGGCGAATGCACCCTGCTTGATTGCTAGTGATCCTAACGTTAAAAAAAGTTGTGCTAAACATACCTTTCTTTTTATCATTTTTACTTTTTACACTATTCCTTTCAACCTGTTATATATATAAAGATAAAATTGATTTTTCTATTTCATATTTAAAGAAGGGGGTACATTGAAATTCTAAGGGGGGAGATACATGTAGCATTTTCCTCAAGAAAATAAAGCTTAAAAAGCTTAGTTGCTTTTCAAGACCTAAAATGTCCAAGTCAAGATACACTCTAACACTCCCATAAACTAAGTTGTAATATATATGCACTAGAATCTGCATATCACTTTGGATTTAGTAGTTTCAACTCACAAAAAGATCTAACCAAAATTAACAATAACATTTAAAATTTTAAACATAAGGAAAATGATTATCAAGCAACTGAGACCTTTCATCCCATGTTCAAGATTATATGAGTTGAATTGTAGAGATATAAAGTGTCTGTGTGTGTGTGTGAGAGAGAGAGAGAGAGAGAGGTTTAAGGGGGGGTTTTAGTTTAGGTCTACCAACTGGTTGTTAGAGATTACTCTCCTTAACCAAACATCACATCAACAACAGCACCTAGGTTGATATTCCCTCTTCTAGAGAGAGAAACATATACTTTTAGAGAGAGAGAGAGAGAGAGAGAGAGAGACTAAAAGTCATCAAGAAAAAAGAAAGAAACCAAAGCTAGAAAGAGAGGTCCATCCAAGAAAGATCAGATATAACAGCCACACACACACACACACATATATATATGTATATATATGTAGAGAGAGATCTTGAAATTGAAATTGTTTATATATAGAGAGAAGAGGGAAGTTGTTCTCACGTGTGAGTTGATAGAACCATGAAAACACTTCAAAAAGGAGTTATATTTTTTGATATTATGATTCATTGATGATACAAGAACATCATCATCATCATCATAATCATCAGAATATTCATTAAAATCTCAGAACTGAAACCACTTTCAATGTTCTCTGAATTTCGGGCAGTTCGGGCAGCTCCATAGTTACTGTGATTTTGAATTCCACGATCCTATCAAAATCTGGTCTTGGGATCATCCTTGTACATAATTTGTTCCCTACAATCACACATCCATGACATGATTTCAGGTAACAAAATTTTTTTAGTATTTTTTGTATTTGACTCTTAATCTGTTGACTTTTTTGCTTTCTGTAATCTATGTAACCATCAAGAACACACTTTTACTTCATGGGGTTTCTTGATTTCTATAAACTCTTTTGAGAAAGTATAAATTGGGTTTATTTCTATAAATGTTTTAAATTTCATGCAAGTGTTTGTGATTTACATATGAGTTCATCTTAAATTTGATAATATTTTGGTGAGATGACAAAATTTTGGGCTGTGTCTTTACCTTTCATATGAAAGCTTTAAAGATTGATCACGAACTAAGGGCTTTTGTTATGAAAGTGTTTGTCATTTCTATGGGTTAATTAATTTTGAAATTGATCACAATTTAAAGCAAAATAGGGTGTGTTTCTTTAACTTTCTTTAATTGTTTCACATACTCATATCATGAACTAATTAAGGGCATTTTGATACAGCTGTCTTGTTTCTTTACATGGGTTAATCTTAAATTTGCTCAAATTTTTATAAAACAAGAATGGGTGTTTTCTTACTTTAATTTTCATAGAAATGTATGAAAGATTGATGAAGATGAACGAAGGGCATTTTGGGAATATAGAAAAAAATTGGAAGTTATCTGCAAATTTACCTTGTTTGACACAAGCAGAACAACCAGGGAATATCTTTATGCATAACATGTGAGGTTGTGTATACAAACAAACTTCCAAATGTCCTTCTCCACATATGTTTTTCTTTTATAAATATTCAATCTTTTTTGTGTTTTGTTTTATAAAAATTCAATCTTTTCTGTGAATTGGCTTTTTAAAAATTCAATCTTTTTTGTGTTTTGTTTTATAAAAATGCAATTTCTTTTGTGGTCTGCTATATAAAAATTCAAATTTATTTGCTATTGTATTGGAAAAGTTCCTGCGTAAAGTTTTATTGTGTTATTCCTCATAAAGATCAAATCGTTTTAGCCAAAATGATTTGAGTTGACTTTTCGAAGTATTGTATTATTTAGACTTTTCCCTCAACAAATCTATTGTTTGTTAACAAAATTAAGAACTTTCAATTGGATGACTTTTTGGGTTATATACTTATACTTTAAGAAGTCTTTCTACAATGTGCAAAAATGTTTTATCAGATTGTCCCTAGAAAGATTCTCTAATTTTAATAATTTAAAAACTTGAAGTACATCTGTGTTAATTGTATTATCCTGAAAAAAGATTGAATCTTTAGCCATTTTAATGATTTGAATTTATTTAGAACCGTCTTTCCACTTTAATGGTTCAATTTCTTGCAGAAATATAAATAAAAAGATTTGAAGAAATGTCATCTTACATAAGAGAACCTTTGCAGCAAACTTACTCATCAGAATCACCCCTCGCTGGAGCCGAGATGATGTATATGAACTTTTCATCAGCTTCAGCAGGAGAGTTTTCCAGTTCACTGGCTGAAAATTCCCAGCAGCTCAACAGCTGCAATAACATTTCAAACATAGGAGTTCATGATTCCAGTGTCGTATCGCATCAAGATTTCATCTTCAGCAGTGGCGAACCGTGGAGAGTTGGTAGGAATCATGAAATGATGTTAATGGGTCAAATGGGTATTAAGAATTTGAAAGGACAGGGTCAGGGGCAGGGGCTATCACTGAGTCTTGGTTCGCGTATTCCACAGGCCAGAATCCAATTCCAATCTGGTGATTACAGGAATTCCAACATGGGTTTCTCTTCAATGTTGAGTGCAGATTCGATCAAAACATATGTTTCTCCCTATGAAATTGGGGATGTTTCAAGGGTGATTACCGATTCCAAGTACCTAAAAGCAGCACAACAATTGCTTGATGAGATTGTTAATGTTGGTAAAGCTTTAAAACAGCATAATACTAGGAAAGAATCTATGGATTATTCGAAAGAGGTCGATGGTGAAATGAATAACTTAACGTCTTCAAATCAACAAGAATCGATTGAGCTCTCGGCGGCTGAAAAACAGGATTTGCAGAACAAGATGACAAAGTTGATCGCTATGCTGGAAGAGGTGAGTCACTTGCACATTTGACATTTAAGGTCAAGCATGTTTCTTTACAAGTGCAAATCCAATACCCATTTTATACAAAAGAACACCAAGTATTCCTAATTCATATGACCTACTAAAAATACCAACTTAATCAACATTAATTTCCTTAGGAGAATTAGAAATTCATATGGATTTGAAAGGTGAAAATTTTGTAAGTTTGACCCTGAAAGTCAACTTCTAACTCTTGCTTGATGTAATCAAGAAAGCTGAAGTACAGTTTACATGCACAGGTTGATAGAAGTTACAAACAATACCATCATCAAATGCAGATTGTTGTATCAGCATTTGAATTGATCGCAGGATGTGGGGCCGCTAAGCCCTACACAGCACTCGCTCTACAAACAATTTCCCGCCATTTCCGTTGTTTGAGAGACGCGATAAATGACCAGCTAAAAGCAACTCAGAGAAGCCTTGGGGGGACTGATTCCACCACAAATGGGAAAGGAGTTGGGATTTCTAGGCTTCGGTTTGTGGATCAACAGCTCAGGCAGCAACGAGCCCTTCAGCAGCTAGGGATGATTCAACAACATACTTGGAGACCACAAAGAGGCCTTCCTGAAACCTCTGTGTCAATTCTTCGCGCTTGGTTGTTTGAGCATTTTCTTCATCCGTAATCACTAATTACCTTACCTTTAGTGCTAATCAATGCGTCTCTTTTTATAATTACAATCTTATCCTTGTGATTCAGACAAGATTATACTGTTATCCTAAAGATTCAGACCAACCATTTTCTTCATCCGTAATCACTATGACCAACCATTTTCTTTTTGTTTCTTCAGGTATCCTAAAGATTCAGACAAGATAATGCTAGCACGACAAACAGGGTTGACCAGAAGTCAGGTAAATATGATACTTGGGTGCGTCCTTTCTAAAACCATTAATATGCTGAGAACTGTGATAATTGTGTACATACTGCTTTAGAGAAAACGATAAAATTGAAAAACAATAATTTATTTGTCCCTCCTCTCACTCTTTGGTTTTATATTCTCTCTATAACATTTCTGAGAAAAGTATAATACGTGCATTTAGATAAGGCTACCAATACCTTATTTTTTGAAAATAAATCTTAAACAGATTGAAATCAACATGCATTGTAGTAAGTTTATAAAATAAATAGTATAAAGATTAATGCATTTCTTAACATACTACTGGTTTTGAAAAGAATGTCCCGCTATCATACTTAAGACTCTTGACACAACAATAGGATATTTTAATTCCAAATCCAGCCCCAGCTCTGTTGTTACTTATTGGAACTGATTTTATTTGTGATTGAGCAGGTGTCAAACTGGTTTATAAACGCAAGAGTTCGTCTATGGAAGCCAATGGTGGAAGAAATGTACAAAGAGGAAGCTGGAGATGCTGAAATAGAATCAAATTCTTCATCAGAAATTGCACCCAAAGACACAAAAGGCTATAGAAAGACTTCTGCTGAGCAAGAAGATGTGAACCAGAGCACTGCAGGCTCTGAACTTGACCCAAAATCATCAAATCAGGCTCCCGATGTTGAAATGACAGGAACCAGCAATGACCTAGATTTCCAAAACATGATGGTTCAGTCCAACAACAGAGATGAACATGAGCGGCTAATGGCGGCAGCATATCAAATGCAGCCAAGGTTTAGAAATGGGGTGTCACTTACACTAGGGTTACAACACACTGAAGATGGAAGTCTGCCATCAATGGCTTCTCATGGAAGAAGTGGTGATAACAATACGCATGACACTGGTGATGGTTTGCCTGTGGGGCCGGAGACGGTTGATTTTGACAATGTGGATTCAGATAACCAACAACAAAGATTTGGATCTTCTCACTTGTTACATGATTTTGTAGCATGAGAGAACAATGGTGGCTTAATTCAAATAACCATTTTGTTAAACTTCTTGATCTACAATCAAGTAGTGTGAAGACACTGGGTGTGTAACAGAAACTAAATGTATAATTGTAAAGATAGGATGCATATATTTTCTTTATGATGACAACAATAATGCAGATATGACTTGTAGAATGTCAGTTCTTACCATTTGATGGCCAAGAATTGGTTGATAGTTCAAGTCATGTAACCCATTTGACTAAAAAGGTCAAATAAATATTTCAAATTGCCATTAAATGCTTGACATGATGATTTACAATTCATACATCCAACAACACTGGATTATAATATACAAACCTATTTCAACCTCCAGTCAACAAAAAAGTCAAAAGGCAAAAGATAGGTTGCTCGCCCAAAATATCAAAATGGCTCCCCTCATCACCCGTCATGATCTAAACAAAACACATGAGAAAAACTAAATCAGATAACACGCCACACTTGTGAACACAGTATTTCATAGGTAGAAGTATTGGAGGCAATTTCGACCCGTTTGTAGGTAAAGTAAACAGGTTGATGTGGGTTATAACTTATGCATTGGCTCCTAACAGGTCAAATGATATAATTTTATAATATTAACTACATTGAAAATAGGTTGAAGCACTAAACAGACACATGTGGTCAAAAGTCACACCCAAAGCGTATTCAAAATGCATTTAAACCTCCTAAATTGTTTTATTTATACCATTGTAGATTTGTAGTAATATTGTTCCTTTATTATAATTTATGGCATCAATTGTTTTAATAATATAAGGGGCAAAAGGTGTTTGTGGACAGCCCAATCTCACCCGTTTTATAAAATTAGATGGTTTGACATGAACCCATCATGACCCGTTACTCAACCTGCCTATTTTGGCAGTTCTAGAAAAAAGTAATATTACTAACCTTTTATATAATGCAGTTACATCTTCACTTAACCATGTAGTTTCAAGAAACTGATCACCACAATCTTTTATATCGGTTTTCTCCATCCCAAATTCATTTTGACCATGGTACTCGTTATATTCAAACCACATTTTTGCAATGGACTCCTTCCTGTGGCAAGTGGTATGATCTTCCTCTTCAGGAGAACCCGCAGCAACTAATCGGTAAGTGTAGACCTTTCTCACCTGCCCGGGTCGAAAAGCCCGACCTATTGCTTGACGGGTCACAGACGGGTTCAAATGCACATCCAATATTATAATCCTAGAAGCCCCAACTAATGATATACCCTCCCCACAAGCCTTGATTGACCCAAAAAACACTTTGGCCTCAGAAGAGTTGTTGAATTGATCCATTGCCAGCTCACGCTCTTCATTGTCATGATCTCCGGTTATCATGAATATTTCCTTGTTAAGTTTCCATCCTTTGACTTTCATGGTCAACCTAAGCAAGAATTTTAATGGTAGTAGATACTGACCAAAAACTAGAAGCTTTTCTCCAGTGGATGAACATAATCGAAGTAGATTCAAAAAGAACTTTGCCTTCACCCCTTCTCTCTCATTTGATTTCTCCAACACTTGATCAATTTTGATGACATCATCATCATTTTTCTCTTGAATTGTTTTTACAAAAGACTTTAAATCTGGGTGGACATAAATCGCACTACCAACTGAGCTAATTTTAAATTTTCTCGACAATTTTTTTAATTCAAAAACTTCTCCTTTTTGCCTAGGACTAAGATCTAAAAAGACAGAAAAATCCACATGGCCCGGAAGTTCATCCAAGAAATCCCCTTTGTAGTAGTGAAGGACATTTCTTGTCATTTCCCGTAAATCCTCAATCACTGTAATCTTTCTTTTAAAGTTTTCATCCTTCAACAATGTATGCTCAACCAGCTCGCAAAACTCGTTGTCAGTGCTCTTCTTAAAAAGGTTCCTTCGGGTTTCTATTGATACTCTATTCAAAATACGTCTTTTAATTGTCTTTGGATCCTCCATTTTCAAAAACCGTGGCCGTACAAGGTTCAAAATATTAAAGACCTCACACACATGATTTTGATAGAGTGTTCCAGAAAGAACCACCTTTCTTGGAGTTTGGACCTTTGCAACAGCAGTAAAAACATCTGTGTCCTTGTTTCTTGGAGTGTGACCTTCATCTAATATTACAAGTGAAGGGAATGACATTAGTATCTCCTTACAGGTGGTGACAACTGAGCTTCTGTCACTGTCACACACTATAGTGGAGAACTGTTTGTAGCCAAGAAACAATATGGACCGCGTGTTGGCCCATTGTTTAAGCACTTCAAGTTGTTGAGACCGGTTATCGGCCTTTTGGGAATAACAGTCTAAGAGGGGTATGTCTTCAACTTGCCACCTTTTGAATTCTTTCTTCCAAGTGGCTAGAATACCTCTTGGTAGAATCACTAACGGTCTTGCATCAGGATATTTAGCCATAAAACTTTGGATAAAACTGATGAGCATGAATGTTTTTCCCGATCCTGGAGCGTGGGCCAGAATGCAACCACTTGGATTATCAGAAACCAAGTTACTGAGAAGAAAAATAAAACCTTCAATTTGATGTGGTTTCATTTGCTTTTTATGCCTCGGATGAGCAAATAATTCTCCCACAAAGAAGTCTTTTCCCGGTGATTTCACTCCATCAAGAACCGCACCAGTTGATTCTCCTGATTTATCAGATTGGCCTTCATAATAATAAGTTTTTGTACTTTTTAATCTCTGCATTAAAACATAATACAATAACATAATTTCACAATAAGCCAGCATGTGCAAGATTCAAATTTTTTTGAAGATTCCTTGATCCAAGTCGGATATGGCAACAATTATATCGTCAATGATAAGTGACTTTTAACTGTGATATATTGTTGCCTACTTGCATGCAGTATTAACAGACACATATATTCTAGGAAGGAATATGTATTGAACACGTTGAATAAAAACTATAATATGATTAACAAAAACCAGATGTACCTTGGGGTGCTTAAACTCGATAATGGATTCAATACCCCTTTCAACTACGCCACACACACGGCAAACATAACCAATGTCTTCTTTCAATATAAAAGAATGATCACATTCTTCTTCGTCTTTCTTTGCATGTTGGTTGATTGAAAGGTCCATATAAGCATCCTGAAATTACAGGATGATTAATAATAATCTATGGAGTCACAAATATACAAGAGAAGTCAAACCAAAGTACTAGATGGACCGACCATTATATAACTGAATAAAGAATCCACGTACCTTCGTGTACTCTAATCCAACCGTCATTTCTTTCCATATATCAGCTAACCCATCAAAGTTGACATCATATTCTGAATCATTCTCCTCCGTATCTGAATTATCTTGAACTTCTACATGTTCAACTTTATCATGTTTTATTTCAATGTCTGCATCACTATCAATCTTCTTGTCTTCTTTATCTGACTCAACAGCAGTATTTGTTTGACTCTCTTCTTCTCTTTCTCTTCCACCTCCAGTGTAAGCATAATCTCCATCCTGCAAGGTAGTGAAACAAAAACATCAGATCAATGCATGCATTCATTCAAATTAGAATTCACTGTTACCAACTCAACAAACTAACTGATCTGCTGGCTAGTATTGCATAGATGCACTAACAATTAAGAAGACCAGCCTGTAACTGGTCCCAAAAGGCCCACTTGAAGTCGGCCCGACAATGTATGACATTTTAGGCCCAATCTCCACTTTCAGTACACATACAACATCTTAACCAACATCACTAGTTAAGAGCCTACCTCAGTTAAAGCCCAACTGAAACAACTAAAATGTAAGGACAGCTTACCCAAAAATGTTTCATAACCACGTCATCCATCACGGGATTTGCAATGGAAACATCTTCCACATGATTTGTCTCCATTAAATAAGCCTGAAGTGATGGAAACCTTGTAAAAGAAGGCATCAACATTTGTTTTCTTGGAAAAAGAAGATCTTCTAAATCTTTTGCAACAGGCCCATATTTAGCTGAATCAAGTTCTGGCACCCAGTTTCTAGTAGCTAATGGATTCGCGTCATCAGTAGTTCTTAACTTGTTCGCATCAAATGTGTACATAGTGTCCACTAGTCTTGGAGATTCTCTTTCATCACCGTTGACCTCTTGTCTCATGACTGTTTCTGAAACAACATACAAAGCATGAATTAAAAATGTAAATCCCAACTAATAGATCAATTATTGATATTAACTTATTATTATATTAATATTACTATCATGTAATATTTTTATAATAATTACTAATGTTATTGTGCTAATTATATTACTATTATTATTTAAATGTAATAATCAAGTTATTATATATATATATTTATATCTTCGTTTTCTGAATTCTATCATTTAAACTATATATAAATTATTATAATTATAAATGTTATTATTATATTCAAGCGAATGTTATATAGCATTCCTGCTACCCAAAAAAAAACACAACCTGCCTTTTAGTTCTACCTGCATGTTGGGTCCTCCGTAATTTTTGTCGTGCATTGTATATGGTTTTGATAGTAGACGCATTATTCTTATTTTGCTCCTTTAGTGTTGACAAAATAGCTTGTGGTGTCACATTCTTTCTTGACAAATCAAACACCAAACGAGTTTCATCAGCAGACAATCGCATTGCAAACGGATGACCTTCTAGGTCTGGTGTAGGTTCATGATTATGTTTTTCACATATCACCCTTAACATCCAAACATCATGCATCTTCAAATATTTTCCAACCAAGTTGAATGGACAATTAATCTTTTTGGTCCCACTATTTCTAATAGAGCTTTTACTTCTGCATATTCCACCACGATCACACATAAGTCCAACTTTAGATATGACCCCACTTGTGTTTTTCTTAGATCTCTTAGTGATAATAACATAACCACGGGAACGCCCGACCTTTTGCACCCAATCAAATAAATCTTCACGAGATTTGAACACCTAAAATTCACTTTCTTTTTGTTAAATACTAGTTTCATTACTAGAAGATTTAGTAAGACAAAAGATATGGTAATAAACTTATATCATACCATGTCTGGTGAAAATGCTGATGTGTTGTGTACACCAAAGTTTCCATCCTTTTCATCATCTTGGGTAAATTTGTTAGTAAGGAAATCTCCCATAGATGAATCTCTCCCTAGTGATTTCACTCCCTCAAGAACCATGCCAACCGTATATCCTGATTTATTGGAAAGCCCTTTATAATAATAAGTTTCTGTACTCTTTGAGTTCTGTATTAAAACAAAATACAATAACATAATCTCATAAGTTGCCATGCAAGATTTCACTTTTTTAAAATTGCTTGATCCATGTAAGAATAACAACAATTATATTAGCAATGATAAGTGACTTTTAACTATTACAACTGTCGTGTGTTGTATGATGAATAAATAACCAGAGTACCTTGAGGCGCTGAAACTCAGTAATAGATTCGATACCCCTTTCAACTACCCCACATTCTTCTTTCAATATAAAAGAATGATCACATTCTTCCTTCACATCCGAACTGGATTGAACTCCAACATATTCATCTTTCTCATGTTTTATTTCAACTTCTGCGTCAATGCCAACCTTCTTGTCTTCTTTATCAGTCAACCTGAAAGCAATATTTGTTTTACATTCTCCTTCTCTTTCTCTTCCACCTCCACTATTGCTCATTGGAGATTCGTCGTGACAATAATCTCCATCCTGTAAGGTAACGAAACAAATCTGAATGCAAGCATTCATTTAAATCAGAAATCACTGTTACCTACTCAACAAAGTAACATATCTGCTTGCCAGTGTTGCAGAGATGCACGACCAGCCTATAACTGATCCCAAAGGCCAGTTAAAGTTGGCCTGGTCATGTGTGACATGCTTAGGCCAAACACTCCACCTTTGGTCCACATACATCATCTTAATCAATAGTTGTTTAAGTGCCTACCTCACTTAAAGCTCAACTAAAATCACTAAAGAGTAAGGACAGCTTACCAAAAACTGTCCTTCAGGCTTATTTAAGACTACATCTTGATATGGTGGAAAAGGCCTTGCAAATGTGGGCTCATCATCAGCATATGGTGCATTTGTATCATGTTTATTGCCATACATAACCACATTATCCCTCACGGGATTTGCAATGGAGACACATTGCACATGATTCGTCTCCAGTAAATCAGCCTGCAGTGAGGGGAACCTTGTAAAAGAAGGCATCAACATTTGTTTTCTTGGCAAAAGATCTTCTGTATCTTTTATACTATGCCTATATTTAGCTGAATCACGCTCTTGCACCCAGTTTCTAATAGCGAATGGATCTGTGTGATCAATAGTTCTCTTGAACTTGTTTGCGTTAAATGTGTACACAGTGTCCACTATGCTTGGAGATACCCTTTCACCACTTTTGACCACTTGTCTCGTGACTGTTTCTGAAACATACAAAGCATTGATTGAAAATGTTAAGCCCTACTTTCACAAGTACCTAGGCTTGCTTATTACAGTTATGCTTATTTGATAGTGTCCACTATGCTAGGAGATGCCCTTTCATCACAATTAACTAATATTGTTATTTATTTTATATTTATATTTTTATCATTTAATATTTATATCATTATTACTACTACTACTATTATGTAAATTGATCCATTATTTTTAAATCATTTTCATTTAAGCCAAATTTATTTACTCTATTAGAACTATTAATATTATTATTATCTGAAAATAACATAAAGCATTCGAGTTCTACCTGAGTGTTGAGTCCTCTGTAACTTGTGGCGCGCATTGTATACAGTTCTAATCGTAGACACATTATTCTTGTTTTGCTCCTTTAGTGTTGATAAAATAGCTTGAGGTGCCACATTCTTCCTTGACATATCAAACACCAAACGAGTTTCATTCGCAGACAATCGCATTGCATATGGATGACCTTCCATTTGTCGCATAGGTTCATGATTATGTTTTTCACACATCACCCTTAACGTCCAAACATCATACATCTTCAAATATTTTCCAACCAGTTGAAATGGACAATTAATCTTTTTGCTCCCACAATTTCTAATAGAGCTTTTACTTTTGTATACACCACCACGATCACACATAAGAAAAACCTTAGATATGACCCCACTTGTGTTTGTCTTGGATCTTTTAGTGACAATAAAGTACCCAAGAGAACGTCCCACCTTTTGCACCCAATCAAGCAAATCCTGACGAGACTTGAACACCTAAAAACAACCGTTTTTTGTTAAAAACAAGCTACATTACTAGATGATTTAGCAATACTATGTATATAGTAATAAACTTATATCTTACCATGTCGGTGGAAAATGGTGATGTGTGTTGGACACCGAACTTTCCTTCATATAAATCACCTTGGGTTGATTTGTTTGCATCAAAACCAGCCATTTGCTTCGACGGGTAGAGGTAACAGTGATGACTGAAGAGTAGTAACTAGAAATTATAAGCGACAAATCATCAACGTACTGATCAGTGATGTAAAGAAGTAAAACAGCAAATATAAATAGTGATTGAAATTTATTGGGGGATGAATAACAGTGATTGTAGAGGAAATGATGGTTTATTCTCATAAATTTAAACACAATCCAACCTGAAAAAGCCGATACTTTAATTTCATGTTTATCATCACTTAAAAATAGATAACCTTTAGTCTAATCAAAGGGAGCAAGGAGCAACTCAAATAAGTTGTACTAATTTTCTCACAGGCAAAACCACAAACACTTGGCGTTCAAACCATCTAACAATACATCATAACTCAAAACCACAGATTAAACCCACATTGAAATGCAAACATACATGCTGATTATCCCTTCTTAGAACTTCAATTCAATAACACGAATCAAAATCAATACCCATAAAGGGGTTTCATTGCTTTGAAAAGATCAATTTCCCTCAAAGATTTACAGTCTCAGACACTTCGATCGTGGAAACGACGAAAGGGGCTTCAATGGCACGAATGTAAGTCGTTAAAGACTTGGATCGATAAGAAAACTTACAAATAGAATTCCTTTCAACAAGGATCAGTTGAATACTTTTAGGT
>BJCO01364995.1:0-16295 GCA_018326465.1 Flaveria floridana
CATTTATGACTACCCCTTCCTTGACGCGCATTGCGCGTCATCTTTTGCACGTCATAAAATGCGCGTCATCTTTTGCGCGTCATAAAAAGATGACGCGCGGATGCGCGTCATCTATCATTTATGACTACCCCTTCCTTGACACGCATTTGCGCGTCATCTGACCCCCAAGATGACGCGCAATGCGCGTCATCTTTTGCGATTTTTCTAGTAGTGCATCCATTTATATGCTAATAAGCAGTGAATCAGCACTTCATCACTTTCATTGATGATCGGTAGTGGTTCAACACTTGGTAGAATTCGGCAGTTGACAACCAGTGTTGAATCCTTGAGTTCTCGGTAGCTTCATACTTTCCGTAGATCAACAGATATCTTGTGCTAATACGCAATCTTGTTCCTATTTCATCATGAAACTTTCTCTATAATTTAGACGTAAACTACATGTCTTTGTTTGAAACAATCAACACTAGTACATGGTGTCGTGCAAGAGGCACTTTGATGAACAATTCTACTTGTACTCCAGAAGTATACATCTCCTTAAATGATAAAAAATGACCTTTTAGTTAACTGGTCCACTACTACGCTAATGGCATTGTATCCTTTAGCAGTGAGGTAGTTATGAAATTTATCATGATATGTTCCCACATTCATTCAATGTCCAAAGTTGGACCTTTCTATAGGGCTTCTAATGTTCAAATTTAACTTGCAAACAAGTTAGGCATTTAACCACGTATTAGGTCACATTGTACCTTAATCCCGACCACAAATAATTCTTGTTCAGTTCTTGATACATCTTTTTTGGCACATGGATAATGAAATATCAAGTCTTTTGAGCTTTATTTAGAATCTTTACTCTAAGATCAACATAGCAAGAAATCCATACGCATCCGGATTTGATTTTGTCCCATAAGTGTTTTCCCTAGATTTGTGTTCTATCCTATCATCCTTTCTTTGTTTATATGGTCATCATTTAAAACTTCAGTTTAAACTTTACGGATTTAAAAATTCAGTTTGAACTTTATGGAGCTTTTTCATGAAATCCAGAGTTACAATCACGTAATCGATTTTGAATATGAAAATCATGTTGCAGATATTTAGAGTTTAATAGTTCAATGTAAATAATAAGTAAGTTTACATATCTACAAAATTATTAGTAATTTTATATATATTATTTACAAACTTTTATGAAGCGTATTGATTAGGAGTCCTAAATGAAGCATTAAACATTTTTATATAATAATTTGGACACAAAAGCTTTTCATCAACCCCTTACATTAAAATTTTATGTTTACCTCTTATATTTTATTCAAGTTACTTTTTTTCTTTTTTTCTATTGATTAACTTTGTTGTTCCTCAATTTTAATATAAGTACCACAGCAACAACTGAACAAAAAATATATAAAATAAATTTTTTAAACCTAGCCCTACGCTTTTAGCTTTTCAAAATTTTAACAATGAAATTTTATATTATGATCCTTTTTAACCAAACCTTATGTCGTTCTTATATTTTTTTTAACCAACATGCATTACAATATTTCTCAAACTCTTATCCCTTCTTTACTTTTATCTACATTTTTAAGCCATCGCGAAGTGAGTAAACCCTTAGTATGTTTTAGAAAAAAAAGTGTGAAAAATATATACTTTGATTCATTTAAAAATAGCCACAATAGTTTTGTTTTTCTATAAAGTTTGCATAAAATTTTATAGTTTAGTTTTTTTTTCTTATTTTTCATTTTCACCCTCATACTATATAGAGCTTAGGATTTAAACCCGATTCATTCTCTAATAGCTTCATATTTATATATTAATATTCATTCGTTAACTTTTTTAAAAAACAAAATTGCAAGAATGTCTTTAGTTCTTTTTAACATTCCGAAATGCTTTTTTTATGAAAACACATATGTATAAAAATCGGAATAACAAGTTACTAATTAAAATTAACGGAAATATAGAGAATTATATTAAAATTTAGCTTAAAATTGCAAGTATAAAAAATTAAAAACAATCCATCCACCTAAAGTGACATCGTGACAAGTAACCAACTTTATAAAGTAACCTCAACTTTACACCTCCAATTCTCCAATCTCAATCCTTATATTCTCTCTTCCTCATAATAATATATACGTACACACATTCGTATCTTTTTTTTTAAACGGTTAAGTTCTTGGGTGTAAATCTATTTTTTCGGGGCTATGTCTACTAGAACATAAAAATATTTTTTTATGAAGAACACATATTCAATATCTACAAGTGCCTTTCTTTTAAAATCACCAAAATTTCACTTTGGGAAATTTAAACATGTAACGGAATATTACATCAATTTACTATCAAGATGTTCAGTTAACGACACACAAAAACTAATCCTAAACTCTCAGGTCCCCTAGATAATATCATGGTCCACAAATCGATGATTTAATATAATGTTATTATAGTTTGTTAATAGAAGTAGATTCAATTTTTTTAATAAAATAAAGTAAAATAAGATAAAAAAAAGAAAAACACTTAATTCTCACACTTATGCATTGAGCCAGCCTATATATTTTAAGGCCTTCAACCTCATAAGATCTCCACTTCGTTCATCCTCTTAGCTTTCATTCTCTCTCAAAGCATACCAGAATATCCATCGTTAAACTTTCATGTTCTATATCATCAAAACCCAAATCATACCTCATTTCCTTAATCACCACCAACAATCAAATTGTATAGTAATTTGTGAATCTTGCGAAAGTTGCTTGTTTACATAAATGGCAACACATTCATTTGCTTCTTCTTCTTTCATTGTAGCCCTGGTTTTCTTGATCATTTGCAGAGGTAATAAAAGTTTTCATCTTTCAAATTTTAAGATTAAGGTGTATCGCGCAATATCTCGAATCTTGAATAAACACAAATTCTCCATTGTTATAGCTTATTTATTATTAAGTCGAGCTTCTGATTAAAATCCTGCATTTATACTTGCTCGATAAATTGTTAGGGATGGATCAGTTGACGATCAGCACAAGCTTCCATCGCCTGATTCATCACTATCTTTGGTATCTTATGAGTTTAAGTGACATCTGATAATATAAGTTTAATATAAGTATGAATTATGATTTATCTTTTTGATTTTGTAATTTCAGGAATTTGTGGAAGTAAATTCACTTTTAGAAACAGATGTGAATACATGGTGTGGCCAGGGATATTATCAAGTGCTGGTAGCACCCCATTGGATAGCACCGGGTTCGAGCTGAAGCCGGGCGAGTCTCGCTCCTTTCAAGCCTCGCCCGGCTGGTCAGGTCGATTTTGGGGTAGAACCGGTTGCACCTTCGATGAAACTGGTCAAGGAAGTTGTGCAACCGGGGACTGTGGGTCCAACCAAATGTCATGTAATGGGGGTCGCGACCCCACCCGCAACCCTAGCCGAATTCACAATTGGGTCTGGGTCAGGGTCAGAGTCAGGGTCAGGGTCAGGGTCAAACCCTCAAGATTTCTATGATGTGAGCCTTGTAGACGGTTACAATTTGCCAATGGCAGTTGAAGCCAATGGTGGGACCGGGGAATGTGGTACGACCGGATGTGTGACTGATCTGAACCGAATGTGTCCCTCTGAGTTACGAGTCGGAGACGGTCAAGCTTGCAAAAGCGCATGTGAGGCTTTTGGGAATCCCGAATATTGTTGCAGTGGATCGTATGGATCGCCTGACACATGTCGCCCCTCGGTTTATTCTGAGGTGTTTAAATCTGCTTGCCCGCGATCATATAGTTACGCGTATGATGATGCTACGAGTACGTTTACGTGCACGGGTGCGGATTATACCATCACATTTTGCCCGGGGTCAACAATGTAAAATTTGTCACTTATGTTAGTTAATTTAATTAAAATGTTTATATAACAATAACAATGATAATAAAGATATGTTATTAATTGATATAACTTTTTGAATTTCTTTTAGCCGAAAATCATCAACGGGTTCACCGGTGATTTCTAAAGCACCGGGAGATGATCCGAACGGATCATCATGGCTGCCAAGCTTTGCCATTGGAGGATCATCGAGACGAATTTCCGATAATGTCCTCATATCGACGTTAATATCAGTTTCCGTTATTTTTTTTTTCAGTTATGAAAAAGACATGTGAAAAAGATATATAGTTAAACGATGAAGGTAATATATGAGCAATTTTGTATAGATATGTTAAAGAATTGCTTAACCACAATTATATGAGCAATTTATTTTACAAAATATTGTAACTCTTTTTTTATCTGATATATTACATTGTTGATAGTTGATTGTCAATTTTTGTATATATTTGAGCGGGCATTATAATGATTCTTGAACTTTGGCCTGATGGTATAAATAATATAACATGTTTTGTTTTTGGGTTATCTACATAGTAGCAATAGATAATAAAAGAGAATAAGATTGCAGGATCCAAGAATATTCGATTATAAACATGCCCTCTCGAAATACTTTTTCAAAATAAATATCTTATTATAAAGAATTAATTACGTTTTACGTCCCTGAGTTTTCATATAAATTAATATATGAATCAAAAAGTTTAAATTTTGTCATGTACATCCAAAAGTTTCATAAAAACTGGCATTTGACTCCACTTAACTACTCTTAACTAATGCCGTTAAGTTTTTCCGTTAAGTTCCCTACATTAAGGGTATTTTAGTCAAAACAATTATAAAATAAAAAATCAGCCCTTTGTGAAAAGTTTTAGGCATTCAGTATCTTTTGGTAATTACCATTGCGATTTTAATTTACCAGAAATGATAGGTCAATATTTCTTTCATTTCATCAAGAAAAGCACATCTTGACGTTCTATTAAATAAAATAAAATATAACTAACTAAAGTTACTGATTTCTAACTTTATAAAACATACACAACAAGTCATATGACACAAATTATTTGAATCGTAGTCATAAAAGACAAATTATCATAAAAGTATAAAAGCAATTAACAATATGACATTAATTGCCCATGAATAATCATCATAAAACATCAATTGTTTTATTTTATTAAATATTATAATTAAACTTTAAAAATCAAAGAAATCTGTTTAACAAAACAGGCAAAAGTAACACGATTATTAAACTAAAATACATTAACAAGACAAAACAACAAAAGACTATCATAGAGTTAAATCATAACTGCAATTGTCAAAACAGACTGAACACATAAAAACCCTCACGTGAATTGGTTCTTTATTTTGTAACTATTTTCACTAAAATAACTCTCATGTTGAAAAATTAATGAAAAAAGTTAACCATGTTAGTTAGGTGTAGTTAAATGTATTAAAATGGTAATTTTAATTAAACCTTTGGATGCAAATGAAAGCATTTTAAACTTTTGAAATAAATTGGCAATATCTATTAAACCTTATGAATGTAAAACGTATTTAACTCTATTATAAATTAATAACTTGAGTTTTTAAAGATGTTCAAATACAAAGTGTATTTTTACTATAAAATGTGAGAGACACAATGAGTTAAAAAAATCACAAAAAATTATATCTCACAATCTAAATCGGATTTCAAAGAACTAATTTCGAGCTTTTGTTCCACTAGTCGTTCTCAGTAAGAAAAAAAATAAATGAAAAATAAAAAAAATAAAAAAATTAACGTTTTTTTATTGTGTCATTTATGAAAGACACAATGACGTTATTATGTCATTATGAAAGACACAATGACGTCATTGTGTCATTGTGAAAGACACGATAACGTCATTGTGTCATTATGAAAGACAGAATGACGTCATCGTGTATGAAAGACAGAATGACGTCATCGTGTCATAAAAAGACACAATAAAATTTCTTTTTTTTTCTGAAAGAGGACGACGAGATGAACAGAAACTCCGAAATACTTTTTTGAAATTCGATTTAGATTGTGAGATATAATTTTTTTATGACTTTTTTAACCTCATTATGTCTTCTCATAGCGAAAATACACTTTGTATTATAACCTTACCATACGATGAAATCAAAATTTTTGTCTTTAGGTTCTCTCACCTATTTAATAATAATAACTTAATTATATAAAAAATTAAATATCTAATAATAAATTTTTTTATTTTATTAAATATTATAACTTATTAAATAATAAGAAAAATTCACTTGTTACTATAAGTACTATAGATAACAACCGCCTGATGCAACTGCTCAATTGAAACAACTCTTGTTTGTCACCCTAAATCATGAGTCGCATAAGAGTAATTTGATCAAAAACCTAAGAATAGAGACAAGAACAAAAATGGTTAAGAGATCTCATACAAGACAAATGTACAATCAAGCAAATCTTGACTCATGAACACAAAGTGTGTTTTTCGGGGCATGATGATACTACTAGCCATACTCAACCACACGCACCACCTCAGGTAGCGTCGAAAGGGGCCAACACAGATAGTGTTCATAAAGAGGGATTCGGGCATGCCCTGAGAGCCGTTTGAATTGTATACGTTTCTTTTTTATAAAATTTGTCATTATTTAATAAAAAATAAAATAAAAAGTACTACTTTTGATGTACCTAAGTTCTCATAATTCATAAACATCACACTCGAGTTCTCATAAACATTACACCGTGTTACTGAAAAAAATCCCCTGCAAAATAAAATAGAAACTCACTAAGATGTAACATACCGACATTAACACACGTCCTAATTGATTGCTTGAGTTTCCTTGTACTCAAATAGTCAAATTATAAACAGCATCAGTTCAAATTTTAAAAAGTTTTAATTATTCGAAAATTTTATCTTTTTAGTAGTTCTTTCAATTCTACACAAATCCTAGAACCCTTTGATCCTGGTATACCCATGTTTCCAAAGAAATAATATCATCAGGTGGAGATGGACTTGCTGGAGTCAGCTTCGGGTTTACTTTGCCACGGCCAATTCCAAGACATAACCGTCACAAATAAGCATCGAACAAATCTATAGAATTCAAACTAACATAACCAGCAGATTTGCTTCGTTTAGAGGGTTCGGTCGGTTCATATAGTTTAAGAACAATGGCGTATAGAAATGTGGATGAATCTAATAAGGTCATGATATGTTATAAACAAACAGTTATAACATCCATCCATGAACCACGGACCTTTCATACAATCTCTCGAAATTTCTTTGATATTATATATGGTGAAGAAGTTACAACTCTATGTGAACAAAGTTTTGAAAAAGGGAAATTAGGAAAAAAATCACTGTAAAAAAACTACTTTCTTCTGCCAATTAATCTCATGAATAAGATAACACCCCAGACTCTTGAAGATCTTTATTTCACTTCTACTAACATCCCTCCCAACTAAAAGTTAACTGCTCGCCTAATCTATAAAACTATGGCTATAAAAACCGATAAATAGGGAGCACGATCAACATGAATGAAAACAAACCTCTACTGCCATGGTGGTTGTTGATGCTTGTAATTCATCGGGAATAATTCCCAACCGCTATCTGGTTCTTCCCGTTTGCCTCCAATAACCGAACTTGAAGAAGCTTGATTGTGATTGAAAAACTGCCTCAACCCCAAGTGGTTGTTATTATTCTCCCAGTTTCCCATTTCGGTTATGAAGCCAGGGTTCAGATCAAGGCTGTTGTGTGACGGGCCAGCCCCATTTGAACCAGATGGTGTGCCGCTTGCAGTCATGTTGAAGAAAAACGGTTGTGTTGGATGAGAAAATGCAGGTGGGATGGGTGGAATTATAGGGGCTCCTCTCGAATCAACCATGTATGGGATTTGTGCACCAGGGGGTCCATAAATGGCTCCCATTGGATAACCATTGTGGCCATAGCCATAAGCAGGTAGATTAGCATTAGGCATGGAAGATCCAAGCGCTAAGCCCGAACCTGGCCGACCCAAATTGAACTCCACTGAAGGTTCTAGAAGTCTTCCGTTAATAGGCTGAGGAGGAGGATGAGGAATATAATCATTGCGGTTTACTTCAACTTGGGAACCAAAAATGGAAATAACAGAATCATCTCGTTTGTTGTTAAATGACTTACCAAGAAAAGGATTGTTAAAAGAAGCATTATTTTGAAGAGTCAAGTGGTCATTTAAATTCAAATCAATGTTCTTATACGAAGGTTGCATTGAAGATGATGATAGACTCTGGGGCCTGTTTTGTCTCAGAGATGTTACTCGACCATCACCTTTCCAATCTAAAGATATAATTCCAGCATCACTGTCCCCAAGACTATTAAGATCCAACTGGAGCCTCGAAGACTCTTCGACTTTGTCTCGAGATAAGAAGTCTAGGATTTTATCATCACCGCCTTCAGCAACATTCAGATCAAAATCAAGGTGGTTCAAATGTTGGTTTGAGTTGTTGTGGCTTGATGAGGAGGAATATGTCTTTTCACCTTCAGGGATCCGTCTAAAAGCACTGGTGGCGGCTGACCCTTTCCAACCCAGAGTACCCTCAAATTGCAAAGGGGCAACTGGTAGCCCATCGGATGCTGCCGCCCTGGAAGCAGAAACAACTGAGATTGGGGTCAAAACCTGTTCAACTGGACGGTCGGTTTCAATTTCATCAGAAGAAACTTCTTGATTGAGATCAAACCCAGAAAAACCCTTTTCAGGATTAAGTCCTGATTCTTGACCCGTCTCGTTAATTTTAGTAGCTGGGATATCAAGTTCAGCTTGGCCTGGTGAACCTTTTGGTGATGGCCCAGTTTCAAGTCCATGCCCAGATGAAACCTCCTTACCTGAACCTCCAGTGGAATGATGTTCTTTTTCGTCTGTTGAAGTACTGCAACTTTGTTCTTGAGAATCAACTTCCAATTCTACTTCATTAGCAACTTGTCTAGCAAGCTCTAATGGGTCCACCATTCCATAATCCAGTTCCATATCTGATGGTCTTTTGCTAATCAAATCATCATCTTGATTTTTCATTGAACGTTTAGAAAAATGTGAATGACTTCCCAAATCATCCTCGCTTTCGACTCCAGCATCTTTTTTTTCTTCTTCATCAGCCTCATCACTTTCTGTATCTGAGGTTGTTTTAGGATTATCGGCATGAGGTGATTCCTGCAAACCACCACCACCACCACTAGCTGAATTACCAGTTCTAATAGTGGCATCAAACTCCATTGGGGTATTCACATGATCTATGGGAGATTCAGATTTCCCACCATCCATCATCTCTTCATCTTTGTCAATAATGTCTTCCATTGTTTCAGTCTTCGTAGCAGACTCCAAACCATGGTCAACATCAATATCTGAAGTCAAAGTTTTTTGTTCAGAAGGACTAGATAAAGTAGTCAAACAGTCAATCTCCTGATTCTCCTTCACATCTTCAGACCGACTAGAAATTCCCGTCAAAGGAGTGCTTTCTGATTTAGATTTATTGTTTTCAACTGTAACTATTTCCGTTTCTGATCCCATAACTATTTCCTGTGTCGGTATCTCTACTTTATCCGTTTGTTGTTTAACAATATCAGAGAACACCGATTGTTCCACATTTTCAACATTAATATTTCTACTTGGAGAAATAGCAACAGAATTGACATCTGTTGGAGCTACATCAACCTCCTGAACTAGGCCCCACCTATCACAAAGATCTTTAGCTTTCTCCCGAACCACTAAACTACTATGACCAAGAAGATCCTGCACGGTTAGCCCAATTCCTGAACCTAGGGACCGATGGTGGTCAACTGGCAGGCTATCAAGTCCCTGTAACAGTGCAATAATTAATTCATCCAAATTATCTCCACTATCATTCATAAGCTTTTGATCATCTTTGAGCCATTTATCAATGAACTTGAGTCCATCTAATTGGATGAAAAGATCAAGGCACTCTTTATTTTTAGTGGCTGCAATAGTGGTTGCAACAGCAGACTGTTGGCGGGTTGCATCACTAATATTTTTCACCATATTTTCTTTCTCATCTTGCATTATGGTGAGGAGTTCATTAACTCGTGTTGGAGTTGTGAGCCCATCTTTTAACTCAGTTGATGTAAAGAAATCCTCGAGTGTCATGTTGCTTCAGCTAACAGGTATATATTTCCAAGATTGAGCCAAATAAAGACCATGCTAGTATACTACTTCTCATCAATGAATCAATTTACCAAAGAACCCTGTGAGCATAAAACAATCGAATCAGTGTCACCATACCGGAATAACATCAGAAGTGTTAGTCAACAAAAAAAAGGTCGAAATTCAGCATAAGTGTATTTTTGATGCAAAGGAGCTCCTAAATCACTTTAATAAGTTAGATTAGTACTGAAATAATATAATTTTTCTAACCATATTTGACACTAGTTATTTATAATTTAATACAGAAAATCATATAATTAATTAACAACAAGCAAATTAAACACTTTCCATAGCTGGTTTCATATATAATAAGCAATTTCGAGTGTAACTTGTCATTAGTGAATATAATGCATAGAGGTGGCAGTTTTAATCTGTTTGCTTATCATTGATCGGTTTGGATTATGTTTTATCTGTCACGAGTATACAGGATTTACAAAGAAAATGGGCCAAAAGGGTCTAAAAACATTCAGTAGAACATTGTTTATTTACAAAAATTAAAAAATTGGATTGTTGGTTGACCCGACCCGACCCGACCCAACATTTTTCAACCTAGATATAGAAAACTTGTGCTTTTGACCCATTACCCTACCCATGCAACCCTTTCTACCTCAATGCATATAAAGAGAACTTGTACATATATTTGAGCTAACTAGCTAAGTAATGAAACAATTATGTCTTAATCTAGCTATACTTGCTACCATATATTTTACGGATGTCCTGAAGAAAACATTTAATATAAAATACAGTAAATTCAAAACTTCCCACCTATGAACGACATGATGCTTTTCATGTTAAATAAACTAGCAATATGAGTGTTCACAACATGACACTTGTCATGTTAAATTCATTAGCAACATGAGTATTCACATAATCACATTACACACATACACACAATCTATGATTAAGTGGATAACAATATATCTTTAAACTATCTTGTAAGAGCAACCTTCATCCCTTTTTTGACTATCTATGGTTATCAATTCATAAGACAAATATAGCCAAAAAAAGCACGTCAAGTAAAAAGAAAATAACGAGTCACAACTTCTAATGAATTGACAATATTTGCGTTTTTTTAGAACACTGGCATCATAGTAAATACCCTAATAGAATAAAGTTTAAAGCAGATATCACATATCAATAACTACTTATACAATATTTGATGTATATAGATATATTATCCCTACCCACACACACACACAAACCCCAATAATGTCCAATCGCCGAACAAAAAAAAGTAAAGTAAAAAACGTAACATATTAAAAAATGAATGTGGTATCATATTTACGTATTATATCAAGAAAGAGCTCAAGTTGTAAGCAATCAAGTTTAAGGTATTTCAATAGATAAATTTCAAGAATGCGGATAGGTGATGACTACACATACACGTTCAGCAATTTACAAGTGAAAATCCAATGGAAAAAAATAATAATAATACTAAATATAAAAATAAAAAAATAAAAACCCTTTATAAATGATCTGTGAATAAGTCACCAGAAAACCTTTACGCGCGTTAAATCAGCAATATGCATTTCTTTCCTTTTGGGTCCTAACTATATTTTACAGATCTAATTTCGGCATAATGAAACTCGAGCATGTGGGTAAAGTGATTACTTTTATATGATCTTAGAAACACTTGTTAAATACGCAAATGTCTTGTACAATTATTAGTAATGCATGGCAGAACCACCTTGATGTTGAAGTTAGTACAAGAAACATTATAAATTGATTTTAACTTTTCATATACCTTCTCTTTTTATTTTTCCTGAATACCAGATAGGCCATTCAACCTTATGAACTTTATCTTAGCATTAAACTATCAAACGATAAAAGTTGCTAACTTTACCTAAGAAGACAAAAACTAAAACTGATTTTCATAATCCGCTGATATTAATTGCTACAACTGTGGGCAAATATATTAGCATGATTAAGAAGCTATACTAACATAAACCGTTCGTAAAAACATAAAAATTCAGTTATTCAAAGTTGTAATGCAACTAGAGGCACCACATCACAGTTCAGGGAATCCTGCAACTATATCACAAGACACAAGAAAAAGTTTTAAAAAATATATAAATAATTAAGGAAATGCAAATAAAAAAACCTAAATAAAGGGAAAAAAAAGAAAGAAAGAAACGTCCACAGTGAGAGCTTAAGATACACCCCAAATATAAAAATTCAGTTATTCAAAGTTGCCAGCAAAATCCAATTAGTTAACCCACTCCATCTACTTTCGTAATCACGCTAACCCCAAAACGCAAATTCTTCAACAGGAATAAGAAACCCTAATTACAAATTCAATTTCAGCGTACGACCAAAGAGTCGTATGTAATTACGAAAACTGTTACGACATCAACTCTATTAGATTTCATCCACCTCACCTAATCAAAGCACAAAATTAGTAACAAAATTATAATCCCACCCATCTCTAAAAAAAACGAAACATCGACAGAAAACATCAAAAAAGAGAAAACCATCAATTCACAACAAACCGATACGACAATTCCGCACACAAATTGAATTCACCGTTGAAATCCAAACACGAACAGACACACGAAACGAGAAATCACTGATCGAATTTCGAGCTTATAGTCCCAAGGTCAGCGTTTCTCTCTCTAAAAGTATTGAAAAGGTGTGTAGCGTTATACCTGATGCAACTGTTGGTGTGATTATCGGTCTCCGGCTAATCTCCGGCGAACCTCCGGCGAAAGTGTACCGGGGTGACGTCAGTGGCGTTTTCGTGAACAAATAGAGATCGATCGAACGTTGCTTTCTCGCTTTGCTTCTTCAGGGGCACCTTGTGTTCTTCTGTTTGCTTAAGAGTTTTATATTATGAAACCATCCTTAATATTTGGAGTTGTTTGTGCTGTACCCCCAGGGTTTTTATCAATTGTAAATCCGACTTAAATTGTGGTTAAATTATATTTAGCAACTCCTAATACTTGTATTTTATTTTAGAGTAAAATAACATTTGCATCACTAACGTTTATTCATTTTAACCATTTGCATCCTTATAATTTGAAAGCCTTGATTTTCCCTTTGATATTTTATTTTTGTCTCCGTTTGAGTCCTAACCCTAACGTCGTTAAATTCAACCGTTAGTTTTCTGTAAATTGACAAAAATACCCTTAATCTCCATCTTATTAAAACCCACCCCCACCCTAGATGAGACTAACATCATCATCATCATCAACAACCTTACCTCCACCCAACATTCTCTCTCTCTCTCTCTCTCTCTCTCTCTCTCTCTCTCTCTCTCTCTCTCTGTCCCTCTCTCTCTCTCTTTCTCTTTCTCTCTACCGCCTCTATCTCTCTCTCTACCGCCTCTATCTCTCTCCCTAGTCCACAGCCACCACTAACCACTTTACCTTCAGGCTTTACAAACTCATGACTAACACAAGTATTATCATCATTACTTTAGTCATGCTTGTGATGAACACAATACTTTACTTTATCCATGAGAGCACAACAAATGGAACTCTCCATTATCCTTTGCTAGTAAGACTTTACTTTAGCAATGGTATATTATTGTGAGTTCAGTAACATTTCTTTAGATCACTTTCATCTTTAGTTATACATATACTTATACATGCTAAGAATCAACTCATAGTCCATATATTCACGTTGTTCAACAAAAGAATACAAACAATATAACCGACCCTCCGCGGGACAGCGGGGGTTCGGGGGGCGGCAGCCCCTGATAGAGGGGTTTCAGGGGCAGCAGACCCTAGTGGGGTCCAAGGGGAAAGCCCCTGGCTGGGGAAGTGTAGAAAATTCTATTTTCTTGTTAAAACCTCTTGAAATTTTTGCCATAAAAACCATATATTTAGTATACATATCGCCCCCAGATCATTAAAAACGTGTAAATAAAAAGGATCTAGAACTCACCTAGTCTGTAGGCAACTTCACGCCTAAGTTTTCTAAGCAAGGATCGTGGCACACAGTCTGCATATAAGTTAACACACAAACAGATCATTTCTACACAATTTCATTAGCAGTTTCATACGCAGTTTCACTGCTAGTTTCGCATGGCAGTTTCGCTGCTAGTTTCGCTGCCAATTTCACCCAACTTTCGTTGGGATTTCCTATATTCGCTAAATCTTCTGGTCTACCTATCACCTTGTGAAATTACTAGCGAAACTATAGTTTCGATGTAAGTAGATTGTCATAGTTTCACAGGAAAGACTCACAGTTTTGGAGGAAGAACTGGCAGTTTCGCTGGACGTATAAAAATGACGAACCAGCTTGTTTTTAACCTAAAATCTCAACTTTTTACGTTCAAACCCTTAGTTTTCATTCATGAAACTATATCTAAGCTTTTACATGATTTCATACGTAAAAATGTGACATTTATATGATTCTTTGAAACTTTTCAAAACCCCAAACCCTAGAATCTGAATCTGTTCTAAAGAGGTGTTTGGATGGTGATTCTAACCTGAATTTCTTGCTCTTTTCTTGATGTTTGATGCACATCTTCAATCCTTGAGTCAATGAAACTTCCAATATTTGTTTTTCTCTACTTTCTCTCTCTACTCTCTCTTTAGAATGTTGGTGGCTTGGGTTGTAAGTAGGTAATAATATGGCTGATTATGGGTGGTTATAGGCCCTTAAACTCATTAAACCCTTAGGTAATTTCGCCTATAATCTTTTTCTTTTTTTAATTATATATATAACCACAACTTAACTCATTATTACTAAGTTTCTCGCTTCGACATTCCAGGGCGTTACACTTACGTTGCGTATAGTTTTTCAGACGATAAAACTGTATAAAAGTCTAATCAATCATTTAGCATTGCTATACGCGTCGTATTATACGCGTCGTATGGGACCATACGGCGCGTATATCCCCTTGGCGTATAGGTTAAGGGGGTAGGTCTAATAATACCTATACGCTGCGCATGGGACCATACGCCGCATATAGGTGTCAGTGGACCTACACCCTTAACCTATACGCCATAGGGCTATACGCAGCGTATGGACATATACGACGCGTATATCAAGCTTTATTAACTTTGAAGTGTTTGATTTCGAACTATTTGACGCAACGCAAGATTCCTTGCGGTAATATATAAACGCATTTTCTCTTCCTCAAAAATCATTTGTTTTCTCCATAAGTAAGGTTTGATACTTTTGGTTTCGTGAAAATCTCAACTTCTCGATTGCACAAAATCTAAAATGTAATCGGTCGTAATGGATAGTAATCATACGTTTAATCTTCTCAAAACATATTCTCTTTAGAAATTAGTTTATATGGTTCAATATTTTCTTCTAGGCATATAATTTAGTTGATAAACACTTTATTCTTATTTCATTAATATTTTACATACATATATACATATATCTCAATTGGATAATTAAGAATCGTTTCAACCTACTCGAGTTTCATCGATGCTAGTCGGTTTACGGTTAACTTGAATAATTTTCAAGATTTTTTTTTATCATAAACGACTGGTAGCGTCAAACCCGAGTTAGTTGAAATGATTATTAAGTACTTAAGTCATGTATGTGTACATAAGTATGTATAAAAATAAAGTGAGAGTTATAGTTTACCTGAAAAATTATTTTGGAGAAATAGTTGAACCACATAACTCTATTTTCTTTTAAAAAAAACACATGTGTCGTATAGTACCATACGCCCCGTATAAGACTGTCACTTACAAGCTGCTTTTATAGTATGTTTGAGACCTATACATTGCGTATAGGCCCATGTGTTGCTGTGTATAGGTGTTAAACGTAATATAAAAGCAGTTTGTACGTAGTATGACTATACGTTAGGTATAGTACCATACGTGGCATGCGTGGCAAGGTTATACGTGGTGTATGAGTCCATACGCCACGTATAGGTGCCAGACGAACATCCTATACGTGGCGTATGGTCCATACGTCACGTAGAGGTTGTACGCGAGAGTTTGATTTCAATCAAATTTTACGGGAAGTAAGATTTATTTTCAAATTTCAAACTTGTGAAATCTCAAATGTTTGTTTCTCTCAAAATATTATATGTTTCATTCATTCATTATGTCGTTTTAGGATAGTAACTATTTTTGTTGAATATTCATCCGAATTGTCACACCCTCAATTTGCACAAACGGGGTATTACCGTTAGGCGTGTGACTTCCAGGATCTCAGACACTAGTTACACCAAACGACACGTTATTTATAAAACATAATTTAATTTTAAAGTTTGATATTACCAAAGACTAAGTTTTTAACATAAACATAACAGAAGTTGCGGAAGCATAGTAAATCTTAATTGTTTAAATGGCGCAACACGCGCAAACCGAATAAATGAAATTTA
>BJCO01364996.1:0-12745 GCA_018326465.1 Flaveria floridana
TTGTTGGTGATCATCACTTTTCTTTATCAAGCTCTGAAATTATATAAGGATACCAGGTGAGTTCTCGTGTACCCCTTTTTACTTTGGTTTTGGGGATGAAGCATGCTCTTTTAAACTGAAACTTTTATTTGTGATACTATATGATGCTTATGTTGTGGATTTTGATGATATCTGTTGATACGTGAATCACAATCATTAATTCTTTTGTGAACCGCTTGCTTATATGGATAGATTTATTTAGGGAATCCCCCACACATAGTGGCTCCCGCTACAGGGAGGTACCCCACTGAGATAATCCTAACAGGAGATTCTCAGCCCCGAACCTCATTCTCCTTGGAACTCAACTTCACGCGAGGTACCACTCTTGTAAACCCGCGAGCCTAAGGTCGATATACAAGGATTCTACCTTGTATATCCTCATATTATATGTTTGAGCAACACTTAACCGTATGTCTATATAATTAAGCCTTGTAATCTGCCTAAAACAGTGAAATAAACATACAAATACGTAGGGTTTGAGGCTATAAATGATATAATAGTGATTGGAAGGTAAAATATGATATTTACACTAATGCAAATGGTGTTAAACACCCGATTAGGACTATGCCTAGGTGAAACCGAGACTTAAGGTTGAATTTCAGTAAGTTTGGGACTTAGAGTACTTGGGAAAAACGAGCTTCGTTGTGGTCGTGTTAGGATGGCAAGGTAAGGCTTTGGTCAACGTGGTCAATGAGCAGTCAACAGAACGGAAACACGATTAAAACAAGGCGTAAACGAGTGGGTTAGAATATATAACCAAGTGGAAGGTAAAATCGTTCGCTTCCGATTTGATGAAAGGAGTCGAGAGGGGGGAAGAGGCTCGCTGGAGACCCGCGCGGGTGGCCGGGATCGGCCGGAAATCTTCACCGGAGGAGGAGAAGGGCTGCGACCGCTCTTCCTCTCTCTCCCTCTCTCTCAACCAACTACTCATCGGATCCATGAGTAAGAAGCAATGGAAGTTTGTTTTTCACAATGACTACTCATGATCTAGATATTCTATTTTTGTAAATTTCTTAGAATTATTTGTGCAATGTGAAATATAGACCATCTTTAAAGAAATGGGTAGGCGACCATACAGATTAAAACTCATTGAGGAGAATTTTGTAAGAAGCTTATTTTTGTCTTTGAATATACTCTAATGAAATAAACATGAATCATCTTGATATCCCATTTGAATTTCGCGTGTAAAATTATGTAATGATTTAATGAATCAACATAAATCCCAAAGATATCATAAGAGGGTTTGTAGAAGCCAAAGGATTATGATTGCTTGTTGTAGGCGTGGATGAGTGTGTTCCAAATAAACACATCACGGATTCTTTAGCGCGACACATTAAAGATTATTTAAAGTTGCTGAAAGCTCGAAATGAGGCGAACATTATTTGAAAAGGAAATGAACAATAGAGTGAGACTAACAATTTGAGGATTCATAGCCAAGGGTAATATGGTATGGATAAAGCCTGGCAGTCGACCAAATGAGAAAATCTTATGATTAGATGATTTAGACATGTGACAACAATGAATCTCATAAAAGTTTCAAGCTGACAGAACACACAACCATTCTTTTCAAACACACTTAAACGGACCTATTATCTTTGCTCACACTCTTGGTAAATAAGCATAAATATGTCAAAGTATTCACTACAATCCGACAATTCCGATTATTAGTTAACTTATAGCAAACCTGTGTTTAAAAGCAACTTTTTGAAAAGTAGACTTAAAAATAACATACATTGTGGAACAAGGACAATGCATGAAATGAATGGTTCAATCATGAGTTATATTTTGATATTTAAGTTGCTCAAACGATATTTGCCGTTTAAAAATGCCGTTAAAAAGATTATCTTTCTAATTTAGTTGGATGCTAACTTTTAAATTCACAAAGAGTCAGTATATTAAGATTAGAGAAAATTGCATAAATGATTCTTGTGGTTTGATCAAATTGCATGTTTAGTCACCAGACTTTGAAAATTGCAAAGTGGGTTCAACTATTTGTATAGTAATTGCAAATGTAGTCCTAAATTTTTTTAAAATTGCAAAGTTAGTCCAAATTATTTGTGAACATTGCAATTTGGTCACTAAAATTAAATTTAAAGTTAATCCAAACTTTATGAAATACATACAAATTAAATGAATTTAATGTTAGGGACAAAAAGCGCAATGAATACACAAAATTTTAAATTAATTTTGCACTTTTTAAAGTTTGGAGACCAAACATGTAATCTAATTAAACCATATGAATCATTTATGTAATTTTCTCTTAAGATTAACTTTTTTTATAATTTAATAGAAATTAAAAGTAATATGTTTAGGTACTAACATGTAACATAGTTAGTTTAATAGAAGTTTGTTCAACTACCATGACACAATGCACTTGGAAATCTAACTCGTTAAACTTTAAAAAAATAAAAATAAAACATCAATTTTAGGAAAAACAATAATAAAGTTGAACTTGTTCACGAACAATTTATGAACACATAGCCAAACGAAAATTCTCGTTCATGTTTGTTTATCAAGAGACTGAACTTGTTTACGAACAATTCACAAACACAACCAATAGGTTCATTTCACAGATACATTCGTCATCTCACACTATATCACACACTCAAATTTGACGGCAACGGTGTTGCCACATCACACCACCCTGATTTTCGGTCCGCATACACAACAAGCTTTGATGCACAACCCGACGAGAACACACCAACTTAAAATGCCATGCTATGTGTTCTTTTAATGGCGACAGTGTTACCATACCATCCCGAGACACCTCGCCGAGGCACGACATGCTTACCCCCACAAACACATAAACATGAGTCATGTTTTGGGCTTGTTTACTTGGGCCTTGCTAGTATTGCACTATTGCAAACCTTCGTCAACGGTTCAACCCGAACCCAAACAACAAGATCCAAAACCCGAACCCAAACAACAAGATCCAAAACCCGAAAACACCCACAACAAGAACAACAACAAACCACCATATAGTCACATACACACCTTCTTCTCACAAACATTATCATTTTATCTGAACTTCATCATCTCCACCAACCACTGAATGCAAGCTGCAATTGCAGCCATGGCGGCACACTCAATCCTCATCACCACCACCACCACCACCACCACCAACCCTTTAATTTTCCCCCTTTCAAACCCTAACACCACCACACTCCAATCCTCTTCTTTCCATGGGGTTTCACTCAAATCCACCATCAATCGTCAATCGCTAACTCTCTCCGCCGCCACCTCCGCCGCCCCGAAGCCCCTCACGGTGGTCGCCGCCACCAAGAAAGCCGTAGCTGTCCTCAAGAGTACTTCTAATGTTGAAGGGGTTGTTACCCTCACTCAAGAAGACGACGGTATCTCTATGATTTTGTCTATCTGTATAGATATATTGATTGTTTAGTAGTTTGATTGATCTAGATGTTTAGGTTACATTATGATAGTCTAGTTGTTTGTGGAATGTGATGGATTTTATGTTTAAAGTTTAAACCTTACCTTTGTTACGCATACAATCGATTTGAGACAAGTGTCGTATAGTGTAATGGTTTTAGTTTGTAACAAGTACTTAGGTGGATTGAGATGCTGAGTTATGATAGGGATTGTTTGGTTATGGTTATGGGCTAAGACATAAACTATTAGAGCTGGAATCTTTAAAAATATGTGAGTGTGCTTCCTATATTACATGAAATATTTTTGAGTTTGGGTGTGAGCGGAGGAAAGAGGAAAGTTTAACACCTATAATTTTTTTAATAATTTTGGAAGTGGTTGTTGAAAGTGGTTGTGAGTGGAGGAGAGATAAAAGTAATGCAAAATGTTATAAAAAGTCTTATTTAATTAAAAATGAGAGAAAAAGTAATGATTTTTAGTATAAGTATATGGATGGAGATGAGGAATCTACTCTGAATGCTCTTACCTATGTTTCTGTATGATTTTGGGATAAAATGTTGGACTTAATCTTGAAACATCAAATAGAAATTAATTAGGAGTATTTAGAAAGTCAAAGTCAATCTGTAATATGCAAAAGCCAAAGTCTTTGTTTAGAAGTAAGTTGCGGGTTATTTATGGGTCAAATGTTAGTTACCCTATCCGCATATAACTGTCATTAGACGGTTAATTACTTGTCGTTCGTAATGGGTATAAATATTCCATGATACCGTGAGTAAAAGTATGATATAGAAGTGTGTTTGTGTGTGTTTCTTGTTCTCCCAGTTCCATTGTTGAGTCCCTGCGCATTCGTGTGCAAACTCCTTGTTTAATAGATCATTATATAAGATTGGTCCTAATTGTAATCGATCCCCGGGGCTTCATAAAACTAAGCCTATAATGCCTATGTTTTTACATTTTCAAAACCGTTTGGCTTTGAAAAAGGTGGTTTGGTTATTTTCAAAACCGTTGGCTTTTGATGTGGACGGAGACGGATCTAAGCTAATTTCAATTAACAAATAAAGTTGTATCTTCGGTTAAACAAAATACTAACAATTATTTTAACTTGTAAGAAGAATGAGCAACAACTAATTGTTATCTATAGAAGATTATAACAAAAATTTGTAGCATGTAAAATTTTATTATAAAAGTTAAAAAATATAAAGGTTGGTTTTAATGTTGGTGCAGTCGAATAACTTGTTTATTTAAACACATAACCATAACCAAACCATAGATTTTAGTTTACACAAAAAGTCATAAGAGAACCATTAATTTCTCAACTGGTTTGGTTTTTTCTTGTTATGGCATGGTTATTCGGTTTTTCTGCGCTCTAAAATGGGTATAAATCCCGTTTTGAGTTTGACAAGACAAAAGTATAGATTTGCTTATAGCGTTTGATACATCATTGTTTTCGTGTGTTAATTGTTTTGATCGACTCAGGTCCAACAACTGTGAATGTCAAAATAACTGGACTAACTCCAGGACCCCACGGGTTTCATCTGGTAAGGATTCATCTGATCTTATTATAACATGCTATACGATCTTTATGCACGATTAGGTGCTGATAGTTTGGTGTTTCTTTTAACTGCAGCATGAGTTTGGTGATACCACAAATGGGTGCATATCAACAGGTTTAAATTTTGTTGGCGTTACAATCTACATTTTCTAGAGTTCATGAAATGTAACATTTAGTTCTGATGATTTTTTGTCGACAATCGGTTATTAGGACCACATTTCAATCCGAATGGACTGACACACGGTGCTCCTGAAGATGAAATCCGTCATGCGGGTGACCTGGGAAACATAATTGCCAATGCCGATGGTATTACACTACAAATGATTTTTTAATTTTTATTTAATTTTAATTTGTTTGTTTACACCAATCCCAAGCTTGGTTTTAAAAATCACTCGCACTTTTTAAAACCAAGACCCAAGTTAAATGACTAGGTTTTTGATCTTTTTTTATTATGTTTGTGTTAAATGTAATGCAGGCGTGGCAGAGGCTACGATTGTTGATAACCAGGTTTGGGTTAAAAGTTTTGTTCGTTTATATGTTTCACGATGTTGTTTTATGTAATTTGTTGATTTTCTAGTTAATTTCTTGCTTAACGACTGCTTGCAGATACCATTGAGCGGGCCTAATGCCGTGGTTGGAAGAGCCTTTGTGGTCCACGAGCTTGAAGACGACCTTGGAAAGGGTAATACTTTCTATCCTTTAATAATTGAGCGGTCCTAATGTTGTAGTTGCATTTTCTGACCTTTTTGTCGGTACATCGGTTCAATTTTAGGTGGTCACGAACTTAGCCTCTCCACTGGAAATGCAGGCGGACGACTGGCTTGTGGTAAGATAAATACTGATACACATACACATGTTAACTTCAATGACTATAGTGGCAATTTCAACCCATTTATCTGTGTTGATTTGGGTTATACTTTATCTCAAACAGGTTAAAAGCTCTCTAAAGTGTATTCAAACCCTTACAATCTTTTAAATAACTACATTTAGAAAATCATACTTCATTTTTTATAATCTCATTTATTGCATTAAATCATCAAAAAAGTAAATAAAATATGAATAAAGAACATATCAAAAGATTGTTCGTGTAGTTTTATCGTTTTATTAGTTTCAAAACCGCCGTGTGAGTTTCTAATTCATTATTCACAAAAATGGCTAAAAACTAAAAAGAAAGAAAAAAGAGTTTAAATTTGATTTACTCATGTTAACAACTTCTCTAAAAACAGATCTTTTCTGCCCTTTGAAATATACAGGTGTGGTCGGGTTGACTCCCATATAATGTTGTTATCTTGTGGCGAGCCTTCTTCTGTGGGTCTCAATTTTCGCATAGAGGTTAATGGTTTGCAATTACAAAACTGTAAGTTGAACTATTTGCACATTTTATCTAGCCAATGATCAATGAGGCTTGTGTGAAAATACTTGTGAAAATATGCAGAACCACTTCTTGCTGTTTGAATAACTTGTGATTCTAATATCATATTATTGAATCACTTTTACTTTCTACTTTTTGAAGTCATTCATAAGATATGTGATATATTTGCTCTTGTTCCTAAGATATGATGATGTATGTTGATGTTCATAAGCATGAGAAACAGAAAAGAATCAAAGTTGACAAAATGAACGGGTCGTGTAACAAGGTCAAAAACGTTTGGGTTTTAGATTTTTTAACTGATCTATAGAGCTTTTGCTGGGTGATTGGCCCGTTTTTTTATTTAAATACTGTTTTTATTTGTTTAGTGTGCCAAATATGATTACAGTACGCATATGTATAACTTTGGTTTCTTGAGGAATAGAATTAGGCGTTTGATAGGACCCGACTCAAATATATTAAAAATCAACTAAAAATGAATGTAATCAAAAGGTTTGTTGAACGCGGCATTTTTCTTTCTAATTCTTGGTACATTATGCAATGGGTGTTCATTGATGTTTGGACGGGTTGAATTGTCTAACCTAGACCCATATTTTAACATGTGTTAAACATCACCCTAACTCGTATGTAGTTAAAATTGTGTAATCTATACACACAAGGTGCTTTAGTAAAGGGTTTAAACAGGTGGTAAACGGGATAGAGGGTCGGCTTGGTTAACTGTATAGATAGGTTGGGTCGACATATCTGTTAAATGAGTTAAGCATGTCAACTTGAAAACGATTAATGTAAAAACGGATTAGATATGACAACTCAAAACTTGACTTTTTATGTTAGTTGTGTCGATTTCAGAAAATGAAAATTGTTACGATTATAATTATATGTAAAAGCTTTTTAGTGACTTTCAACCTCTTCAGTTGTCTCATTAAAAGCCTTTCACTTAGTTTGGTATGTTTAAATATAACCAAAATCGACAAATTTATAACAAAATAAGTTAAAATGTACGTGTCGCTTGGATATCCGTTCCAAACTTTCAATACAACATTCAGTTGCTAAAAGAAAGAAACTTAAAAATCATTTGCCTAAAGCCGAACCGCTTCTTTTAATTGCTTTATCCAGCAAGTATCCATTGCACTTGATCGGGCGAGTGAGTTGACTCATTCGTGTTGAGTGTGGGCTAGAGTTGGTGGTTATAGAAGAATGGTTAGACAGAGGGTTGGGTGTGAGTAAAGGTAGAGATGGGTTGGGTGTGATTAGTAATGGGATGGATACTTTTGATCTTGTTTTTGGTCCATTCACTTGTTATTACACCTTACCAAAACGCACACACACAATGTAATTACAATCTGCTATTAATGGTGACATTTACACCAAATTAATGTTAAATTAGGACTTTTTTAAATACAATATCGTGTTTACATTTTGTTGAATTGTAAATAATATTTATTATATTGAGGGAGGAACCAAAAAAAGTGTTTGAAAAAGAGTATTCTGTTTAATGGAGCCCAAATGCAATTGTTCTTTCTTTTTTGCTTTCGGTGTGCTTGTTTCATCTTCGGTTTTTTGGGGGTCGGATACTCTTAGGTTCGTGAGTTCGAGTCGTCTCATTTGTTTTAGGTTTCGCTTGTTTCCTAAGTAAGTTTCTTGCTAGTCTTGGGTTTCTTTTTAATATAATTTTTAGGGTTTGAAAATAATTAAATAAATAAATATTTGTGTTATTCGTTTTGTTAACAATGATCAAGATGATCACACAAACTTAATTTGTTAACAATACATATATAAGTTTCATATATATAAATGTTAAATATAAATACATCTCTTCAAATGTTAAATATAAATACATCTCTTCATGTTTAACGTTTCAAAACATCAACACCATTTTTCAAAATGATCAGCAAATACAGAAAAAAAAAAGACAAGCCACTTATCGATTGGACTATGTATGAACAAATGAACACGCGATATCGATGCAAAAGATCTCATATTGATGTAGATCAGGCATGATACACAATAAGAGCATCATCGTCGTGCTAGAGTCTAATACACCAAGCTAGCCAAATAAGTAAAGAAATTAAATAAATAAGTAAATGTTAGTTTCACTAAATACAAGAATTGAAATAGGCACATTTAAGGACATATGAGAGCATTCACATCCCATTACTTATCTTTATCTATATAATTACACTAAAAATCACTACTTCTTCTCTCTTCTTTCAATTAAATAATATATTTTTATACCTTTTTCATTACCTTTCCTCTCTCCTTCACTCACAACCACTTTCAAAAATATTAAAAAATTTATAAGAGTTGAACAGTGAATCTTTAAATTTACAGATGAACAGTAACATTTTCTTTCTCTTCCACTCACAACCACTCAAAGCTATCCTATATAATTTAAGGACTCACACTCACATACATATAAGGCATGGGTTGTGAATGCTCTGATATGGTTTTAAGCCTTTTAACTCCATGTAGATGTTGTATCATTTACTTTTTTCGTTTTTAATATCATTTCAATCCAAGGAAATACTTTAACCCTTTTTAAATCCACCTTACACATTTTTTTATTATTTAAATTTCAATATTACACTTTTAGTTTTAATACAAATAAAACTACACTTTTTTTTAATAAATACGAGTATAAATATAAGTATATTAATAAAATTAAAAGTATTAATAAAAATAAAAAATACATTTCATTACTAAAAAACATATCTTCTGAATTATGGTGGATAGAAATGGATTGTAATTTTGTAAAAATTTATAAAATGTTTGTTATTCACTGTGGTAAAAAGTGTTATACGTTGGGTTCTAGCGCCCCTTAACAACGGAGGTGGGGCGCATGTCATCATACCGGATGGCCTAAGAAAATTTAAGATTAACAATATCATATGTAAATTCAAGTTCGTAATAAAATCAAATTTTCTTTTCTATCAATAAAATACTTATAACATAAGTTTAAGTGCTTTAATGAATTTTATGAAACAACTTAAAAATTATATTCCTTATATAATGTGGAATTAAAGAAAAAATTGGTTGAAAAAATATTTTGCGAAAGGAAAATCTTCAAACATAATTTGTATAATAGTCTTGTCTTACTGTTTATACATGTTCATTATCATCATTGGCCATCTATTTAGAAAATTGGCACAAGAATAAGGAGAAAGAAAATGATAATCCATATAAAGAGTTGAGCGAAATTAAAGCAAACGATCCATACAAAAATGAGAAGAAGTTGTTGATGATATGTGCTAATATTTAAAAAAAGATGTTTACAATGATAATCCTTTTTATAAAGGAAGAATATAAGAAAGACAACTCTTTACAAATAACAAGGAGAAAAGCTAAATTTTTACTAATAATCTTGTTATATATAAAACGGAAGTTAAGTCAAACATTAGAATATCATTTTATTGTTCGTATGATCATACATTTCTTAATATAATTGCTTTTAACTTTTGTTTTACAACATACAATATTTTTATATAAAAATTATCATTAAATTAAAAATACATTTCGTGTCAAGATTCTTATAATTCTATTTCTCAAAATCATCTTATCCCATTGCCACTTAGAGGCCCATAATATCCCAAAAGGACATTGCAGAGACTACAACTTTTTTGTTTTAGTTATATCTGGTCATAGAGTATGAAAAATAAAGGTAACTAACTTTCTATCTTATATATTTCATGAAACTTTTTTGCAACCTACAAACCTTTTTTAAAAAACTTTAAATACATATATGCTTTTCTAAAAGTTACTTGTTATTTTCTATTTAATTATGTACTTGCTAATTGTGAAAAAGAAAATAAAGTAAAACATGGTCAAACCAACTTTTAAACCAAATTAATTGTAATCCATCTCAACATTAAAAGTCAACAAAAGGGACATCTTAAAGTCAAATGAAACTTTGTTAGTGATACATTAAGATAATTTATTGTACAAGTTGGTAAATATCTAGATTAAAAGAATTTAGATCAAAGTTTTTTAAATAATGTCTGAAAGTATACACTTTAATAATAGAATGAATTTCCACCCCATAAGAATTTAGATTCAAACTTTAAACAGAAAGCAAACTACTTGCCACAACACACACATATTACATATAGAATGAATGCATGCATATTTTAATAATAAAAAAAGCAAAAAAAAAAAAACAGAAAAATTAATGCTATTGTTTAATAGTACTATAGTTAAATAATGGTATTATTTCTTAAACAATTCAAAAGAAAAAGAATAAAAAAATAAAAACAAATAACCAGTTGCTCATTGTTCAAGTCCAATATAAAACAGTAAAATTTACAAACTGACACTTGAAGATAATAATTTTCAATATATTTGATTCCATTAACCCTATATATATGTTTGTATGCTAAGTTTTGGGTTCTTTTTTCATATTTTAGTCACACTTTTGTAATTTGGTACATAACTTAATTCAATTAAAAGATTGTTTTTTAAATCATCTACTTAATTATAACATTCCTATATAATTATAAATCTAGTTAAAGGTAACATTCCACTAACCCTAGTTAAAGGTATTGTGACTTTTGCTAGACTTGTTTTCTAAAAAATAAATAATTTATTTTTTGTGAGTCCCAAAGCTTCTCTTTTCAACCGGTCACAATTGCATTCATACACCTAAAAACATACACTTTTAATTAATTGAGCACCATGAAGAGGAAAACACACCCTATTTGTCATTTAACTACGAAGATTTTTAAAGGTGGCTTACACTATACCTTATTTTTGGCAATGCTTTTCTCTAAAGATGATGCACTTTGAGTACATTTGCATATTAAGTGTCCCTAAAGATTCATAATTGTTTCATCAACATTCAACCATAAGTACTAATCAATCATTTTGATTATTGCAAAACCCTTTACATGTTGGTTGATCTTACCTAAAGGAATAACCTTGCGAGATGCAAAAGTAAGTGGTCGGCTGGTTAGTGGTGTTTGCAGTTTTAAAATATCATTTCAAGCTCTATCGTATCAAAAACCCTGCTAACATTTTTAATTTTAATGTTTGTTATATTCGTCGTGACTCGTGATAAAAAAGCTAGAATAAACTTATAGCGAACTACAATGCATATCCAACAATCTGAAGACGGGTCGAATTTCAAAACCTTATTTAAAGTATAATGATTATAATAAATCTTACGCTCATAGTTAAACAAATACATAAATCTAACATAAAATAAATTATATTCCAAAATAATAAACGTTGGATTTCACTGATTGGAGTTTCACTTCGTTGACCCGTATTTTTTATTCGCACAATTATTAATTAGTTTGCAGTAAGTGAACTACTAAAATACCTTGTTGACTTCTTTAATAACCCCTCTAGCTCTATCATTTTTATTCCAAAATGATTTAACAATATTATACACTATTATCTGTAATACATATTTAAATGAGTATTGCAACAATCACATAAATTGCTTTTTAGTGCAACATAATTATCAACTGTTAGTGAGGGATGGTGGTGGTGAATGACGCAAGATTATTTATTATATATTAGTTATGCAATCAGTTGGATAGAATTAGCAAAAAAAGAAAAAAAACAAATTTAACAATGCTACAATAGTTAATTATGAAAATACAGGCGTTATATGTGAAAACTAAAAAGTTTCAAATTTGTAGTAGGGTTAATCTAGACGAAGATCGAAAACATAATATTTTACTTCCTTATATAAAAAAAGTCAATCAATTTAACTATACCAAAGTTCATATGTATTATTATTTATAATATAAGTAGCTGAAAACTTTTTAAAAATATAACTTAACTAGTATTAAGCCCCCGCGTTGCGGTGGGAGGCGTAAACCGTGTCTAGTAACACCAATGTCACACCATCATTAGTGACCATCAATACAGAAAAAATTCGTATTAAAAAAAGTAAAGGTAAAAAAGTTCGTATGGAAAAAGAAATAAAAACGAAAGAATAAAACCTACGTTCAACCACACACGTAAAATGTAAAACATTAAAAATAATAACTAAGTCGATCCAGGACCCGCAAGTTGCGATAAAGATGTTAACCGGAAAAAATAAGCGTAACAATATTAAACCATACATGAATGTTACGACATGTTAACTCTCAAAACTCACACCGTAGTTTGAAAAATTTTGTATATATAAAAAGTATAGGGCACTAAAATTGAAAGTGTTTTAGGGTTAAAATTGTAAAAAGTTGTATGACGCACAACTACATTTTAAATGAACTTCATATCCGAACGCAAATAAAAAATAAGCACGTCTTCACAGTAAATGAAAAGTTTCATAAACATTTAACTTTAACAGTTATAAACGAAAAACACAGCAAAAAATGTGGGAAGGTAGAAAGCAAAAAGTATAGGGCATAAGCTACATCTGTTATAAATCTGAGAGTGCAAAAGAGTAAGTTTGT